>JAGFPH010009230.1:6793-48508 GCA_018207615.1 Philaenus spumarius
GGATACCTCATAGTTTTGTATTTTAAAAAAATAGCCTGAAGTTCTAAGTTTACATTGTGCTTAGGTTTGCAACACTACTCTATTTCAAAGAAACTTCAGGTGTCCTAAAGTAAATTTACACCAATTATTACAATTTTTAAAGCTAGTCATGTGAAAAATATCACAACATTTTTACAGGCTTTGGCATAGGCTAGGCTCTACTTGTGCAAAAACTGAAGGATATGCTGCAACAAAATATTTCCGTTATATAATAAATATAAGTTTATAATATTTACAAATTATAGTCTCAAAATCTGCTTAATTAATGTCTATTCTGAATTTTATTGAGCTCGGTAAGAGCTCCTGCATATTTACGCTGCCTGCATATTTACATACATTTACGTAGGCCTAATTCAAAAACTGCTAAATTACAGTTTATACACTATCTGACCTAGTAAATTGCAACCCATCCTAAAAATGGTCATCAATAGGTCTAATTAAATTTACAATACCCCTCCATGCCATATTGTGACAGGGTTACCAATTGAGGCAAAAACTACTTAGCCTAAATATGTAGGGCCTAATCATAATGTTTGAGTAGGCCTATTTACTTGTATTATCTTGTTTGATAGAATTTGATGTTACAGTGTATAAGATAATTGCCAAATATATACAAGTTTATAATTACCGGTAATTGATATTAGGGCCTAATGCAAATGTCATATTTAAATACTTTTTAACTAAAGTAAATGTAACAGTAATTTGTTTATAGTGCTTAATTTAAATCTACTTCTAAATTAACATTGCATCTCCTAGCTACATGAAGGCCATTGTATTTGTTTTTCGCTATGCTTACTTATCAAAGTATTAAAACTAATTTATAAAGACTAACATTCATTTTTATTAATAAATATATAAGACCTTTGCCTGAACTAACCTTGCTATGCCTATGTGTAGCAACTTATAAGCAATTGTTTCTTTGTAATGCCAACTTGTCTTAAAAATATGTTCAAACGATATAGGCTATTATAAAATTCATCATGAATATGTAAAGGTAGTATGGAAACTAACTTACGTAGAAAACTATCTAGGCCTACTTCAATTTCATCAGCAGGCTTAAGACTATAACCGGCCATTTCACACTAAGTTGTTACTGCACTACATCTTTATTCCTAGACAATTGTGTTAAAGACAATAATTTATATAAATAAACCAAATTGATAAATCGTTCGATAACTATTCATTCTATAAATGTCTTTAAGAAACACTCATAAATTTATTGAAACTATAGCTATTGAACGATTTAAATAAGTACGACTGAGAAACTGGGCCTAACTGTAACAGACTGAGCTAGTTACTGACATTCAGCTTACTTCCGCTATACTCTATCCACCTTCATTAACATATAACTAGCATAGGCCTAAAGTAAAAATGTATTAAGAAAAACATAGTAATGTTACATTCTAATATAGGACTCTTTGTTTCATGTTAGGGTTACAGCGGATGCAGCAGGCTAAAATCGATAACTATGGTGTAAAGAAAAGGCTTGCTGACTTGAAAACAATAAAAGTTAATGGAAAAGAACATCGAATAGCTTGGATACTAAAAGCTATAACGTGTATTGATTTGACTACTCTAGGAGGGGATGATTGTCCTTCCAATGTCACAAGACTGTGCATTAAAGTAGGCTATTCAAATATTTAGAATTTTATAATAATTTATATTCCAGATGTAATACAATTTTTACTGTATTATGGTATGTAATATTTTTCTTTTTAACCAATATTTAAAGGCTACTTATTTTATGTATTTAAACAAATTCTATTATTAACGTATTCACAATACTATTGAAAATCGTATGAAGTGGAATATCAAACACTTAAAGCAGAGTTCCTACTATGAGGGAAATGAAAAATAGTCTGGTAACTTGTAAAAGCAGTGTTTTTTCATGGGGCGATTTACTAAATAGAAACACTGAGCACATGCTCAGGGACGCAAGAGATTAGGGGGCGCAAAATTTTAGAAAAGAAAATTAAAATTGAAATTAATTTTAATATTATACAGTAACGTTTCGAGATACGACCCCCGTACTGTACTCACTGAATAATTATACATTTATTTAAATTAAAACGAAAGAGATTTATACATGTGTGGCAGAGTAGAGGCAATAGCAGACAGGTAGCGCTGTCTCGGAGCGATGGCTTATGACTCATCAGGAATGAATGTAGGCTGCGATGTGACTGTGGTGACGTGTGCGTGCACCAACACTATCACCTCCACAGTAACTTACTTTTATGTTACCACTTGAACCATATGCTTTGTTTTTCACTAGTCAAGTCACTGTCATTTAACCTGTCATATTTATAGTAAAAGTTCCACTAAAATAGTACCTTTATTAAAAAATACTAAAACATCTACCCATGTCCCTTTTTTCAAGAATACTAGAACCATAATTTTGAATTACCGAATGGGGTAGTTCTAAAATTTGATATTTTAACCCTTTGACGGCCATGAGCCGATATATCGGCTTACAAAAATACTTCTGAAAACGGCCACGAGCCGAAATATCGGCTCAACAAATACAACGCCAAAACGGCCGCGAGCCGATATATCGGCTTCTTATTCTTTTAGTGATTACACACTTATTTTTTTACTATTTTAATTAAATTTAGTTTTTAGTGAAAAGGAAAGAATCAAATTGCTTGTTACTAGTAATCAAATCGAGATTAAGCTTTTTTATTTTCATCTAAATGTGTTGTTTATTCGTGAATTCGAGTAGGCCTTGATTTGACAGCTAGCTGGGAGTAGTAGAACAATATCTACATTCAGTTGTTCGCTGTTTACGTTCGTGCAAGTATTTATATGGTTATATTTTTGTATTTATAGTGTTTTAGTATTTGTATTTGTTTAATTTTTTGTAGTTTAGTGTTTCGTTTGGCCTTTATTTGACAGCTGGGAGTAGTAGAACAATATCTACATTCAGTTGTTCGCAGTTTACGTCTGTGCAAGTATTTATAGGGTTATATTTTTTGTGTGCTTAGTGATTGTAGTTTTTTATAGTTTAGTGTTTGTTTTATTCAGTATGAGTAAAAAACGGCGTTGTGTTTCACCAATTAGTGAAGATACATTGATTAGAGAAGTTCAAGAAACAAATGCAAATTTTACTGAAGTGAATGAGCTAGGCCCAAATTACGCCCACAAACATTTTTTGTTTATATAGACCAGACAAAGTATTTATTAAGATATTCTCTTGAAATTTTCAGTATTTGAACAGAATAAATCAATGTATTAGAAAACAACTATTTAAACTCTATAATATTTTTTTTAGTTTTACCTATTTGACTCTAAAGTAAAAAATAATAATAATACAATTTATTAATCCCCAAAAAATTGTAAATTTTTGTTTTTATTTTTTATTTTTAATTAGATCTATAGTCCATAATCTTACAAGTAAAATAAAGTTAAAAGTACAACTGTAGTAGTATCTTTAGATCAGTTACACTAATTTTTATAACAACTTGACAAAACTCCCATTTTCATCTGGCCTTTTTGGCTTACAAGTGCTGTTTAATCACTAGCTCTTTTAGGAAAGAATGTTATTTTTTTGCCTGGCCTTAAAAGGGTTAAAAATATGAAATGTTATTTATAATAGTTTTAATTTTATATTCAAGTGAGCCTACTTTGTTCTGCTTAAATAAAATTTAAAAACTTAAATTTTAGAAGTGAGCGAGGCTGCTGATTTTTGGGAATGTTGGTGTAAGTTCTGTTTAATGGACACGGGGAATTTAAACACTAAAAGTGAACAAGTTTCCTCAATATTTAGCACTATGTCCTGAGGACATGGATCATATTGTCAACACAAAAAACTGAAGAGAACACGTTAACTTACTTCTAGCACTTGGCCAACAATGCTTATTTTAATTAAATCTATTTGTTCTGGGGTAATATAAAAGATACACTTGCTTTCTTTATCTTCCGTGGATGGTGGTGTAAGGAGTGGGTACTTTTCTGTTATACCGACCACACATCAAAACCACTGCCAAGGGAACGAAACATACTGTGACTAAATAGGTTAGGTTAGTACCTTTTAGTACCATCCGACCCTAGGCTAACCTATGGCAACAGAAATGCAAAAATAATAATTAAAAAAATACCTAAGAAGTTCTAACCTAACCTATTTAGTCACAGTATATTTCGTTCCCTTGGTGTGGTTGGTATAACGGAAAAGTACCAGGAGTGTCTTGGCCGTAGAGGAGGAGGCAGAAATGTTTTTCGTTATACTCAAGTTATACGTTTTTAGTTGCAGTCCATGTAGCACTGAAGATGATGACTTTGTTGTTGAAACACGTTTGATTATTAAACGTATGTGTGTGAGAATTAAGTGTATTGTTATTATTTTTGAAGAATTAATCTTACTAAAATGTAATGCAAATGTTGTGGTAAAATAATCTTAAAATATACCATGAGTTGGTTAGAGAAGTTGAGAAAAATTCGGGGAAACAAATTACCAAAATATTGTAAGAACACTGAAAATAAAAAAATATGTGTCCGTTTAACCTTGAAACTGACAGTCATGTTACTCGTCAGTGAGGGTCAGCCTGGTTTCGGCTACTTTCCTGTTAATTTTGAAAGATTCAAGTTCTCTAGTTTTGTGTATTTGTAAATAGTGAACTTATTTGTTACCGATTTGTTAGTTATATCTTTTTATAAATTAAATATTGGAACTTAAATGCTGATAGCATAAAACTGTAAAGTTTTTACTGTTGCAAGCAAATCTTGGTTAGATATAGCCTACAATTTTGTTCAAAATTCTAATTATTGTCAACGTACTCTGTTGTTAATTTATATGTATCGTAAATCGATATCACTATCTACGGAATGAAAAGTTTATGCTTAGGTTTCCTATAAATATTATTCAGAAGGCTTTTTAATCTTTTTGTTATTTTCTAGGCAGTAAATCCTCTGGGAGATGAATTAAAGAAGAGTTTAAACCTGGAGGATACATTTCTAGAACAAATCCACACTGCCGCTGTGTGCGTGTATCCTTCCAGAGTTGCGGATGCTAAAGCAGCTCTGGAAAAGATTGATCCTAAGTCTAAAGTTGGCATTGCTTCAGGTATGTTGTAGTGATTTAGAGATAAGTTTTATTATTTCGAGGTGAGTTTGGTTTTCCATGAGCATGCACTGCAATCGCCTAAATAAATGGCAAGTAATTACTAAAAATTATAGATTTAATTATAACTTTTGGCTGTCACCGTTCCGAATATTGGTAGAATTTTAATTGTAGGAGTGACAGCCTTCATTATTCTTTTTTGGGGCGTTATATTTTTGTATTATGAAAAAGGGAAACTTGTACTGTACATGAAAATACAAAGCCAAACGATCATTTCACGGAAAAGAATGTTGAAGATGAGAAACCGTATAATTATAATACAAGTAGTGGGCCTGGCAATGCTTCGCTATTGCTTGATTTTAGTAGTATATAAATAAAATATATAGGCTATTCAGAATAAATTAACAAACACGATTCACTGAGTGCATTGAAAAATTCATTTTGAAGTGACTTGTGGTTAAAATAAGATTCTTATGGATGAGGGCAGGTGGTAGAGCGCGTATATGCGCAAATATATGTTGGCTTAATGTTAATGTAATTAATTTTATATGGGTAGGCCTAGCTATCCCATTCTAATTATTATTTATTTTTAAGGGTAGTTTTACCATTTCATTACCTTGACTTAAGTAATCGAATTGCAAATGTTTTTTTATACCCCTTAAGAATAATATTACACAAATTTAGCTTTATAGACTGTAGGAAGTTTGTGTAATTAATTTTCATTGTATAGGGAAACCTATCCCATTTTAATCTCTTTGATTGTATTTACCCATATTCTATTAGGTGTCTTGAAAGTCCCACTCCCCCCCTTTAACTTTTGTGTTTGTTAAAACAAACAAATATCCTTTGGGGAACGATACTAACTTAGCTCAAAGTATCTTTTGAAGCAATCCGAAATTTTGAGTGTCCCCTAAAAATGGGGGATTTTGGGGGCAACTCAACATTTTTAAATGGGAAGTATGGTCATGTGATACCTCATTTTAAAGGTATATTTAAGACTAGGAAAATTACATAAAGAAAATAAAAATTGGACCACCCAAAACAAAATGGCGGCCTTAAACATGTTGAAATAAATCGACATAAAGTTGCTATTATCTCGAAAAAAAAAAAGTTTTTAGAAAAAATTTCAAAAGACAAAAAATGTTTATTTCAAAGTGCTTGACCTAATATATTGCTTCCAAATTGATTTTGTAAATTTTAAGTCGACTCCTACATCTTAGAAAATTTTGTAAAAAATAAAATGTATGAAATCGATTTGAAAGCAATTCTTTAGGTCAAGCACTTTGAAATAAATATTTTTTGTCTCTGGAAATTTTTTCGAAAAACTCTTCCTTTTCGAGATATTAGCAACTTTATGTCGATATATTTCAACACGTTTAGGACCGCCATTTTGTTTTGGGTGGTCTGATTTTTATTTTCTTTATGTCATTTTCCTAGTCTTAAATATATCTTTAAAATGAGCTATCACATGACCATACTTCCCATTTAAAACATTTTAGTTGCCCCAAAATCTCCCATATTTAGGGGACACTCAACATTTCTGATTGCTTCAAAAGATACTTTGGGCTAAGTTAGTATCGTTCCCCAAAGGATGTTTGTTTGTTTTAACAAACACAAAAGTTAAAGGGGGAGAGTGGGACTTTCAAGCCACCTGGTATAAGCAAACTTGGTACTAATATGTGTAAATTGTGGATGTTTAGTTGAGTAGTTTTTTAGCATAGATAAAGTAACTGTATAAATGATTATTTAATTTTAAGGGTTGTTGTCCCATTTCATCCCTTTGACTTAAGTAATAACTGACTTAGTGACTGTGTAAATGGTTTTTGTATCACTTTAGAAAAGTACAGCACAATTTGAGTTTTATAGCTTGTAAAAAGTTATTTCAATTTGTATTTATTGTATAGGGGTAGCAAACCCAATCCAACCCATTAGATTGATGTATTGTTATGTCTAAACTCTCCTTACATAGTATGTGAAATTTTTAGTAAAATCGGTCGAATAGTTTTTGAGTCTATAGAGGACAAAGAGACATTCATTTTTATATGTACAGAGATTGAATAATAAATGTGCAAAGCAATTTATTAAATAATTTTAGCCAATAAAAATGCCTTCATAGTTTTTTTACAAAATTTCCAACTGCTATAGTTTTTCTGTAAAGTATGTACGTACCTTTAACATACATGATTGTTTCAAAATTTTAGGTCCTGTTCCTCCACTAAAAAAAGGGGATTGTCAGAGCTCAAATGCGGCTATTTATGTAAACATTTTGCATGCAGTTCCTTCTACGGTCTACAATTAATTAGTTATGTGGGTACAAAGTAACTACGTTAAGTAACCCAAATATAGAAAACAAATAATATATCTATACAATTACCTATTTTTAAAAACATAATTGGTAGCAAGTAGAATTGTCTAGTTAATTTTAGATGCAGTCTGAATATAGTATCAAGGTATTTGTATAGAACAATAAATTATTAAAAAAAATTCATTTTGCTCTTGTTAAAGTTGCGACTGGTTTTCCGACTGGCCAATACCCACTGCCAACCAGATTAGATGAGATCAAATATTGTGTAGAACAAGGAGCGACAGAGATAGATGTTGTAATCAACCGCACACTGGTGTTAACTGGTAAATGGGATGACCTGTACCAAGAGGTGGTTGCTATGAAGCAAGCTTGTGGTAATGCCAAGCTGAAGACTATTCTTGCTGTAGGCGAGTGTGGTTCGTTGAAAAATGTATACAAAGCTTCTTTTGTGGCCATGATGGCGGGTTCAGATTTCATCAAGACTTCAACAGGTATGTTTGTTGGTCGTGGTTTGGTTAGGGTGGACTTTTTTTGTGAAATTTATTTACATCTTATTAGCGAAATTCCATACGAAAAATGAGCTAGTGCAGTGGCCCTTATGGTAAGACCCAAGGTCGGGAGTAGAAATTGAGCATCGATCATGGTCCCCAGAACACGTTTTGGGGTGTTATTAAAAATCCTATCTATATATTTAAGTATATACGTGTTCGCACTTTAGCGACCTGAATTTTAGTCCTGATTTGGTCCAAATTTCGTACACATGTTGGTTGTCTATGTCGCTCGGACGAGTTCGTTAGCCAAAAAATCCAACAACCGCACGTTTTTTGACCGGAAGTAACTTTTTTTTGAGATTTTTTGACAGGTTTTTCTACAAATTTCAATGTAGGATATTATTCTGCACATTTTGTTATTTTAAGCGACCTTATAACTCACTTGGTTCTCCCAAAATCGATCAAAACGTAAAATACCATAAAAGTACCCGCTTCAAAGCCATGTGGTGGATTTTAGCGTGGGGTTAGTGGCGAAGCACGCAATGCATTGTTTGTTGAAGATACTCCCAATATGCGGAATGGCGTGCGAAGCATTTTGCAGCTATTCAGCACCGTCGTGAATAGACCTATTTCCCAAATTGTTGGTTGAAACCCTAAAACATAGGCCTATAAACTTAATTTTGGAAATTTGCTCATCTCACGTCAGCGGTTCAGCTGCGTGGTTGAATTATTGTATAAGCTTTGCTTTGACTCGATTTAATTAACATGGTGCATTAAACTAAAATAATCAGCTGTTATATTTGTCTGATTTTCATTTGATGCAGAAGCCTACAATTCTTCTTCACAAGTACATTTACAGTTTCTAAGAACTTTTTCAATTAAAATATTTAGATTAATAACATTATGTGAGCCTATCTACATTCTTGTGATGTCGTTGCTGACATATCAAATTGTATTGACGTACGACTAGGCAGCCTGGGTTGTTAGTAGCCCTTTTTTATATAACTCTGCAGGGGTGCACTTGTAATTTTTTCAGTGCTGGAACTGCGGCCTTCGGAAGGGAGGGTGAGGGTGAATACCCCCACCAAAGCGGGGGTCTTCGGAAAATGTTTGATATTTTCACTTTGAAAAACCCTACCTCAACGATTTTTTATCAATTTCAAATTGCAGATAATACTTCCCTACTGTCTGTAGAAACATTCTAAGTAACTATTTATTGTTTTAACTAAGTAATTACTTGTAAAATTCACAAACATTTATTGATGGTTGTTTCATTTAAATTATAATACATTTTGATAAAGATTGTGTTCATGTTTATAAATATTAACCAAATGGATTACACTTTTTAAGAGTGGTTGATTTCCACTATTTGAGTGGTCTTGTTCAGGTGTCGTCAAAATTTACCGCATTGCCGTTTATTGCTAATATTGGTATAAAACCATAAAATAAAAGGAAGGCCAGACTTTGAGTAAAAAAAAACTTAAAAAGCAGTACCGGACTTTATCTCTATACAACTGTGTTTTATATAATTTTTACTGAATTTAACTAGTTACAATTTTGATTTCATTTTATCTCACACAATAAATTCAGAAATTTTATAATTTTTTTTATTACCTCTCAATTCTTAGTCCTTAACATAGGCAAATTAGTCTTTCGTAAATGTCGTAAGGGTTATACGTATTTTAAAGGTAAGGAAATTTAATTAAAGAAATATAATCTTTAGAAATACTAAGTGTACATAACTAGAACAACTTACCATTGTATTAAAATTACAAAAACATTACAGTAGAACCCCCCCCCCCCCTTAACCGGTCTGGTCGAAAACGAGACCCTGGCCGGTTGATCCGAGGTTCCCGTAAAAAGTAGATTTTTGTTAAAAAATAACCCACATATTTCATAAATAAACAAGCAAATAAGACGTTATTGCAACCCATTTTATTGTATGTACAACATACATAAACAAACACATTAAAAATTTTAAACTTGCATAAACTTTGAAAACTTAATTTTCATATACTGTACCATTGTTTAAAAAAATCAGTTATTTTTTTCTGTTCTTCAACTTTCAACGATTTTTTTATAGCCAAGTCTCTCCATTTTCGTACATTCATCACGTCCAATGGTGTTGAATCTTTTTGCTGCTCAACATATTCCGCAATATGTTACAAATATTACATATTTTGCTCCCACGAAATTCAGTAAAGGTTCCAACAAAGCAACAGACGAAGAAAAAGAAACAAAGGATGTGGCTTTGTCACTTGATTCTAAGAAAAAATACAGTTTATTTTCCAGGAAATGTCCTTCAAAAAATCAATGTTTTAGACTTCAACCAGTTACAGTAATATAATCTGTAGGAGAGAAAAAAAAAAACTGTTGTTCGATGGGATAGGCCGGTTAATCTGAGGTCTGGTTGATCCGAGGCTGGTTAAAAGGGGTGTACTACTGCATAATAATTTAGTTTCAGGAGAATTTTTCTCTTCAATTAAAATTTGGTTAAAACAAACAAAAGTAGTATTTATAGTTGAATATTAAAATGAGGTTTTAGTGGTGTAAAGTGAGAATGTGTTCTTGTTTAGGAAAAGAAACTGTGAACGCTACACTCACCACTGGCCTAGTCATGTGTCATGCTATCAAAGACTTCCATAGAATTACTGGAAAAAAGGTAAGTGACTGATTACAATTTTTGGACATTTTCTGTTAATTTCCTACCGTTCTATTTTCGGGTGTAATTCCGTAAATTCCCTACCGTTTTATTTTCGGGTGTAATTCCGTAAATTCCCTACCGTTTTATTTTCGGGTGTAATTCCGTTAATTTCCTACCATTTACCTTATGGTTACAGTTAACAATGAACTGAACAAAATAATTTATATTTTGCAGCCTAACTTAACCCAGCAAATTCCAAAGTACAAATATCACTGATAACCAACACTGTATGTCAATACGTTTATAGAAGTGTTTAAACAGTAGTAGACCTTATTAAGAATAGCAGGGGGGGAGGAATGATCTCAATATTAACCTCATGTTATAATACTAGGTTACTAGGTGTTAGTTCTTTTTTTTCACAGATGTCGAGAAAATTCATTGTTTCACTTAAGATCACAGATACAAGTGATCTACTTAAGTTTTTAATATGAAGTTTAGACTTAAGTTGTTGATTGGTTTCCTTGTAAAATCGACATACTTCTTTTAGTTTAGTCTTGGCTTGGTTATGTTTTTGTACACACCAAAATTCAAATAATTTTTTCATTGCAGTGTATAATTCGATGTATGAATATTAATAATTTTGTTCTACTACTGTTATGCCACCTTTAACTTGCTATTTTAATGATAAGAACCACATAGATCGGTAGCAATATGTCCAGCTTTCTTGCAAACCGACCTAATTGGCCGCTACATGAGGCCGGATTACTGCAAGTCTGCTATATAAAACCAAAGTTTTTAGTCACAAAGTATTAAAGCATCAAAAAGTATATGTAAATAACATTTAGGCTGTTATTAAATAGCTTTAAAATTGTTATTTAAAACATTTATTCTGTTGGTATTTAGCATCTAACTTATGCATTTACTTGGGAAAACACCTATAAATTATGTATCTTTCACGACAGGTATAATAATATTTATATTTTCCTGAAGTTACTTTGATTACATTTTCTAAAACGAGCAGTTATAATAATTTCAAACAGCATATTAATAAAACCAAATAAACGCTTATTTAAAATAAAACATGTTATGCGTTCTTTTTATTTTTGCGAAACGAATGCTTTTGAAATAAAATCTATAATAAATTCTTTGTATTCAAATAAATCGCCAGGGTTAGATGGAATCTCGGCTTTTCTTATTAAAAATGTGAGTGATGAAATTTCACATGTATTATCTTTTCTCATTAATTTAAGTTGTATTAAAGGCGTTTTTCCCGATTCACTCAAATATGCTGTTGTTATTCCTCTTTATAAAAAAGGGAATACATGTGATATAAATAACTTTAGGCCGATATCTCTCCTTAGCGTATTTTCAAAAATCTTTGAAAAGGCAGTGAAAAAGCGATGTTTAAGTTTTTTAAAAGTTAATAACTTCTTTTCAAAAAATCAATTTGGTTTTTTAGAAAAATTATCTACCGAGGATGCTCTTTTAAATTTTTGCAAGTGTGTTTACGAAGGTTTAAATAGTAAATTAAAAGTTGGTGGCGTGTTCGTTGACATAACGAAAGCGTTTGATGCAGTCGATCATGATTTGTTACTAAATATTATGTGGTTTGCTGGTTTCAGAGGTTCTATTTGGAATTGGTTCAGTAGTTATTTAAGAAATAGATTTCAGTGTGTTAGAGTTAAGGAGTTTTGCAGTTCGTTTAAGCCAATAGTGTGTGGTGTTCCACAAGGGTCTGTTTTAGGACCAATTATGTTTTTGATTTTTATTAATAGCCTTTGTTGTGGACCTTTTAGGGGTACTCTTACGAGTTTTGCTGATGATACAGCACTCTGTTATAACTCGGCTACTCAAAATATTTTAGAACTTGATATGCAATTTGACCTAGATTTAATGAAGATATGGTTTACTTTTAATAAATTAACGCTTAGTGATAAAACAAAATTTATTTTTTTTTCTTTGAGGGATAGGGGATCAAGTATAGAGCGCCTTATATATAAGTGTGTTTCTTGCTTGATGTTTGTAAGTGCATTTCCTTGTGATAGATGTATGAATATAGACCGTGTAGATAACATTAAATATCTAGGTATCTATATAGACAAAAACTGCAGCTGGAGTGAACAGGTAAAACACTTAAATAAATATATGTTGTCAGCTATTAGAACATTCTATTATCTAAAAAATATTTGCCCGATAAAAGTTATGAGAATAATTTATTTTTCAATTGTACACAGTAAACTGCAGTATGGTATTACTTGCTGGGGAGGGAGTTACTTGTCAAACATAAATTCTTTACTTGTAGCACAGAAGAAAGTTATTAGAATAATGGTTGGACTTCAGAGGACTGAGCACACATTTCTACATTTTAAACAATTAGAAATTTTACCTTTAAGGTATTTGTATATTTATAGAGTGTTACGGATTTTTTTTATTAGAGGTGGCCATACATGTGGCAATATTAATATTTACTCTGAAAGGCTAAGGTTGCAAAATCGGGTAGTATTATTAAAAGCTAATAATGAGGCTTATCGTAGGTTTTTCACATTTTGTTCTTTAAAGTTTTATAATCAATTGCCCTTAAATGTAACTTTATGTAACAGCTTATCTAAGTTTTTAAGTAATTTAAAAGTATGGCTTTTTTCATATGAGGATGTTGAATTCTTCTTTTTATAACTTAAAGGTAATATGTCTTTTTTAGTATTGAATATCAGCTCAAATATATTTTTGTAGAATTTTGCAATATGATGTTTTAAGGCTCTCATATGTATTTTTCTAATATTATTTAAAAGATTTGAATTTAATATATTGAATTCTAAGGAAAAGGGGAGTCTCGGCACCACTGTCTTTGAGAGGGATGGCATCTCAACAAGTGTCATGAGATGCCTAACCACATATTTTTTGCATTGTTTTGTTAATATGTATTAGCCGTTCTTATTGTAATTTAATCTTAATGTTTTAGTTACTAAGCTAAACAAGGATGGTTATATGTATTATATATATTTTTGTTTTTTTATTTTTGGTTTAGTTGTCATTCTGTGACTTGTATTTGTAAAAAATGTGTGGAATAAAAAAATCTTGAATCTTGAAATTACGTTAAAATACTGTAGGATGTTTTACGTTTATTTGTGCCGTATTCTATAGGATTTTTTTAGAACTACATTAAACAATAACGGGTACATTGGCTAGCGGCACATTTATGTAAAGTAGTGGTGGTATGTCAGAGAGGTGGTATTCGTAGTGAATAATTATTATTAATAGATTTTTGCTTTGATGTAAAACTTTAATTAAACCTCTTTTTTAGAACTAATGTTCCTATTGTAATCTATGTATCCATTTTTTCCGAACTCCAATTTACTATACCCCTTCCTTCCAATGTCTTCTGAATTATTCCACTATTCGTATACGTGTTGCCAATATTTCCTCTACTGTATTACATGTTGGTCCTGATGAATATAAACTGAGGAATACTTATGCTTGATAAATTTAAGGATATGCTTGTTCTTTATCTATGCTACAGAAGGTAGCGTGTGCTGGAAATATCAACCATGCTCTTAAACGTTTTAAGAAATCTGCTTTGTTCCTAATGAATCAGTTTAGCAGATGCTATAATTTACTAGCATCTGCTTATATATTTTTAAGGCTGTACTTGACGGCTAGATAAAATGGCACATAAGTTGCAGTTATCGAAGGTTATAAGAATATATAATAAACGGTATCAGGAAACTGACACATACTTTCTCCCTCATTATAGGAACTTAATTTTTTATTATTAAGAGTAATTTTCCTATAAAAATCCATAAAATAACAGAAAAACTAACTTTTCTCAAAAACGGCTTGAACGATTTTGATTAAAATTTTATAGTTCATAGTACTTTAGGTCCCTAATAAACTATAAAATTTTAATCAAAATTGTTAGAGCCGTATTTGAGAAAAGTTGATTTTTCCGTTATTTTAAGGGTTTTATGGGAAAATCATCCTTCAAAATAAAAAATTCACAAAAATGAAAAAAACGACTGGAGATACCGTGAATTAGTACCTCCATACCAAATTTCATCAAAATCGGACGACTGGTTTAGGCTCTAGGTCTGATAACATTCACAGACCACACACAGACATCACTCCGAAATCCTCTTTTTTATGTTCAGGGGGGCCCAAAACGGATATTTCCACCAAAAACTCAAACTCGAAAATTTTGACGAATACAATACTTTCTCCATATACTATGGTATAGGGGGAGAAAGTAAAAATTTACATTAATCTGGCTAGAATTCATTTCAAAAATAAATACCTAACTTTTTGATGAGGACAATTTTTAGTAGTTAACTGATTGTGTTTTAAGGAATCTTATATAACAGTATGTTTAATTGCAATAGATAATTTAATTTTAATTTTTCTAATAAAACTAAATGAATACAGTAATAGGCAATTGTTTACCGTAGCTTACTGATGCTTACCTAAAGTTTAATGGAACAACCACAATCACAATTTAACAAAATTAGAGAAATGTTTCAAAATGAATAACGGGGGTTTTAAGACTTGGTAGTATTTATTACATTTAACTTACAATTATAAATAATACATCAAATGAAATAGCAACTCGAACAGTTTTCCCTACAATTTGAACACCATTCGTCACACGGCACACATCGAGTCGATAGCCGAGTTCGTCGCAAACCCTGTTCATTGTATCTGGAGTCATTTTTGCAACAACTGCTTCGATCTTGTTTCTTAAGTCGGGTAGGTCAGCTGGTAGCGGAGGCACATATGCATGATCCTTTATGAACCCCAAAGGTAAAAATCGCATGGGATCAGATCGGGTGAACGTGGAGGCCATGCGAAACAAGCTCTGTCATCCGGCCAATCCAGCGGTCGGCTACAATGTCATTTAACCAATCACACATTAAGTTATACCAGTGAGGCACCACACCATCTTTCTGTGAAATAAAGTGCTGTGGTTCAGTTTCTTCCAATTGAGGGAAGAACCTTAGTTGTAGCGCATCAAGATGTGAAACACCAGCCACAGTTGCTTCAACAAAACAGAAAGGCCTATAAACTTTCTGCCGGGATATGGCACAAAAACATTCAATTTATGGTAGTCTCGTTGCAACTGTACCGTTATCATCTTGTGGGGATTTGCATATATTACGAGTGTTAACATGTCCACTGAGTGAAATGTCGATTCGTCACTGAAGACGACACGATCCAGAAAATCTTCATCGTCATGCAGCAAGAGCGGTCTGCAGTCTTTAGAGCTTGTAACAACTGCAAACGATAAGGACGTAAATTGTAAGTGTCGCCTTAAAATTATCCACACAGACGACACTGGAATCGCTAATTCACGTCTAGCCTTTCAAACTGATTTCTTGGGGATACGCGTGACAAACTCTCTCACTCGTTCAACACGTTCTTCATCCACTCTTGGTCGTCCCGTACTCTTCCCTTTGTAAAGACAGCCGGTGTCTTGAAACTGATGATACCATCTATGGATGTTATTATTACTTGGAGGATTACATTTGAACTTAATGCGGAACACACGTTGTACTGTAACTACAGATTTAGTCCTTGCAAACTGTAAAACACAAAAAGCTTTCTGTTCACTAGTCGCCATCTTTGCTACTAGCGCTTTCTTATGGAAGACAGAGGAAACAGTGCATGCACTCAGGTGTACCAAGAAAACAGTTTGAGTTGCTCTTTTATTTTATGTACTATTTATAATTGTAAGTTAAATGTAATAAATACTACAGTAGCCTTAAAACCCCAATATCCATTTTGAAACACCCTATAAAGTTATTGTTTCTTATAATAATGTTAAAATAACTTTAAAATCCAAAGATGGGGATACTTGTCACATTACAGTAGAACTAAGCTAATTGGGGCTGACTGTACCTCGAACTATAAAAAACTCGGAATACGCGGAGAAATGGACAGAAATAAAGAATACTATAATTTTTATGTTTTAATTAGTCGAAACATTAGAACTTTTAATAGTAGAAAATGTTTTGAGTTTATCTCTATTTGGGCGCCATTCCCCTACAGATACTTCACCGACACAGTACTCAGCTGCAAGTTTCTTCAAGGTTTCACAATTGTCTAACCTTCTTAAGGCCTCTAATATAATTTTAATTGGCACAAAATTTCTTTTCGTTCATCGTTACAAAACACAATCAAAATTAAAACTTAAAAAACCAAAACACTTTGAACAAAAACAAAGAATGCCCTCATTAATCAACAATGTTATACAACCGATTTGCGTAGCGCGCGTACTTCCGTGGGAACTACCGGTTTACTATCGAAATTTAACTATTTTTAGAATAACAAGAGGGGGAGGCAGTCAAGATATAAGCGGCATCGGCGAGACCCAATGTCGACTCATTGCTTACCTGCGAGTTGTGGTGTATCACCTAGCCCGGCAAGTGAACGCAAGCCAGTCATTTTGTTCCCTTGTCACTTTCAAAAGACTAGTTGCCATTTTAAACGTACAATGGGGTGGCGGTAACAAAGTAATTTTGAAGGCGCGTTACAATCGATGTTTTAAAAGCTTTAAAATAGTAAAAAAATGCTGTTTTTTAATTTTTCAAACACAGCTCGAAATACCCGGACCCTGGAACTACTGCGACTCGAATTATCGAGGTTCTATTTATTTCATGAGGGATGGAAATTATTCAACATTGACTGCAACGTTTAGAGTGTAAAAAAGTAATAGGTTCCATAAAAAGTTTCTCAAGATTAATTATTAGTAAACACCGCTAATAACAGTTTCATAACTTTTTCAGTAGGCCCCAAAATCACACAAATACAATTTATTAAAACTGCATTTAAATTAGTGATACAACCTACAAAATCAATGACAGTAGCCATAACAAGTAAATTTTCAAAGACTGTAAGCGTGGACTAGCAGATTTGCAAAATTTTTATTAATCTTTAGCATAACCTTATTCTTAAAGCAGGTGCTAGATAAACTTTGCTTTACCTTACTAGTATTTGCTTATAAGCATGTACTTAAGTTTTATTCGTCAGGGCCAATAACCAGCCTTTTGTTCCTTAGCCTTCCTCAGTCCCCAATCTATAATGACTAAAGAAATTGGCATCTTCAAAATATACTTTTTACAGATCGGCCTTAAACCAGCCGGCGGATTGAAAACGGCTCAGGATTGTATCGATTGGTTGATCTTAATCAAAGAAGAGCTTGGCAGTGATTGGCTGAAACCGGAACTGTTTCGTATTGGAGCTTCTAGTCTTCTTGCCGATCTCGAACAGAATTTATT
Source organism: Philaenus spumarius (assembly GCA_018207615.1). Lineage (NCBI taxonomy): Eukaryota > Metazoa > Arthropoda > Insecta > Hemiptera > Aphrophoridae > Philaenus > Philaenus spumarius. Next base: position 24,591 of record JAGFPH010009230.1, read on the forward strand.
CAACTATTCCTCGGGAAGGTTGCTGCCCCTGAGCTGTTTCACAGGCTAATCATGTTCACATTGTATTGTTTTAAGTTAAATATAGTTTTGTTATAAAATGATTAGTTCCTGTGTGAATCTTTTCAATCCTTATAATAATCGGTATTCGCATTCTTAATTCAAATTATGTTCTTTGAATTGGCCGGAGATTTGAGGAAAATAAATTACCAACACTTTGTAAGAACTTTGTTCAATGTACTTTCTTCAGTTTGATATTGTCTCTATTCAGGATTTAAAGACCCAAACTGACTTTAAACTGAGAGAAGCCATGGATACTGTTATTGGTAAATCAGCCAGATCTTCGTCAGTTTTTACAGTTGCGGTTATCGTTTACAAGGAAGTAAAAGACAAATATTTGTAATCACTTTAAATTGAATGGTAGATTAATGATACATAGTCTGGTCACCGGTTATATTTTGTGAATAATAAAAGATTGACACAACTAAAAGTATAAAATATTACTACTTTTCTTACTACTATGACATGACAATATTTTTTATCCGTTTCGTCTGTTATTCATCATACTGTTTGTTCCATTGTATTTGTTTTGATTGTCCTTCGAAGCATCTTCATTCCAGTCTTCACAGTTCTACAAAAATATAAACAGTTTAATAATTGTGTCCAAGATAAAATCAATGCGTGTTAGAAAGTTAAACGCATGTCTTTTTGTTAGCGATTTCAATTGAAAGTATATGTGATTGATTGCGGTAAAAGTTAAATGTTTCTAGTAGTCCTTAAGTAAGTAATAAAGCAAATGCAGTAGACACTGTGTATTGAATCACAGATAATCACTTATCTAAAGTCCCGATTGCTCGTATCACGGTGGAAAGGAAATACATTGTTTATTATCATCAGGTCTTCGATTAATGTTATAATTTTTTTCCGTCCGAGTTACGAAAAATAACTTGGTGCTAACATGACGCATTACGGAAATAGTGGTAAATGGTTTGGTGATAGTTTGTGTACGGTATGGATCGTGTAGTAGAATGTACGTGTGAAATGCATTTGCAGTTGGGTGATAGTAGCCTATGGATAGTTCACTTTAGTGAACTGTATAAAATGGATTGAAATCATTCAAACCACCTTCAATGGCAAAAAAGAGACTTCAGTGGACGAAAGGAATGCTTTTCATTGAAGACGATTGGAATAAGGTAAATATTTGTTATTTATCAATTATTAGTCTAAAATGTGTTTATTTAAATTTATTGGACCAACCTTGCCTATGGACTAATAAAATTTGTCAACTTAAAACAAGCAACGAAAAAGCCAGCCTAACATAACATAAAACCAACTAGAAGTTATGTAACCTAACCTAACCAACTTGTTTTGTTCCAGGTTTGGTTTTCTTATGAGTTCATATTTCAAATATCTGATGAAAGTTCTCAATTTGTATGAAGTTTCCCCAGTGAAGCGTTCCACCCAGACTGCACCAAACAAATTGTTAAGCACACTGCAAGTATCATGGTTTGGAACCTTACACGGTCTTGTAAGGGTGTTTATTGTAAAAAATACTATGAAGCAAGATCAAGAAAGTTTTAAAAACAAGGCTTCTACTACAGGTTCGTGATTGGTATCCTAACGGAGAATTCGTTTTTATGCATGATGGAGCCCCGTCAAGTAAAGAAGAAATCAGAGTTCTTCCCTAGCCTGGCAACAATCCAGATATGAATCCTATTGAAAACCTATAAGCAATAGTTAAACGAGACTACAAGGCAGCAATTAATTTTAAGTGCTTGTGTGAGTGTGCACCACGATGAAGAAGTCAAAATATCGTGAGAAGTATGCCTAAAAGTCTTAAAATGCTCATCAAGAACAAGGGATTTCATACTAAATACAGTAGTGCCCCGCTATTCCAAACTTATTGGAACCTAACACTGTTCAGTTTAGTGGGAATTCGGAATAAGCGGATTTCATTAATAATATCAACATATTGACTTGTTAACCCTCAAAGTGGCAGACTGCAGTCTCTCGGGCGCAAATGCAACCCGCTCGAACCTTAGCGAGAACTTGCATAATCGATAATTTAACCCACTTACAATAATCCAATCGTAATAAAACTGGGACCATTGGAAAGGAAATGAATTAAACTTTAATTTTTGTATTTACAACTTTTTCGTAAAACTTATATTTACATACGTAATTGTCGTTTTAAAATATGCATATTGTGTTACAGCTATTTCCACGGGCGAATCTGCATACAATTGTACTGTTATTTCCCACTTCTTCAACGTTCAAGACTATCTACACAAATATTTCTTTGGCTATTATAAAGATACCATTGGATTCGTCAAGATTTTATCTTTCTGTTGGTGCCTTCTAATCAGATGTCACTATAAAAATAGTATTTTTTACAAGAATTACTGTAAACCCTTGCGATTGGACAGTTTTTCAACCAATGAAACAGCCCGTTTGTCAAGTGATTTTACGCCTACCATATCAAATGTTTTGACAGATTTCTTTACACCATTTTGTACAGCAAAGTCTGAATTTTGTAACGGTGGGAATTAATCCAGAAATAACCGGTTTTTTGTCTGTCTAGACGACAATTGAAATGTACATAATTATTACGTTCTAGTGAGAAAGTCTAGCGCGTGCCCGCTATTCAAGTGTCCCATTCTCACCGCTGTTATAGACGGCCGAATTTTCATTAGATTGATGTCATTTTGTTATTCAAATAATGATAACTCAAACACTTTAGTGAACTAAGGAAAGACAAGTATACCGTTCTTTTCTTTGATTTATCCTCTACACTTTGTTATAATAATATTTCATTTTTGGGCAAAGCATATATTAGTAAATGACGTCACAATCTAGGAATAGGTTTGTTACCAGTCGTGTACTTGGAACATAAAAACTGTATTTTTTCAAAATAAAAAATTTGAAATTGATAAATGTTTTTATACAGTTCTATTTAGAACTAAATTACGAAACTTTTTTACACTTACGAAAAAAATTACAAAAACGTTTTACTATTTTTTATGTAGGCATAAAGTTGTTTTTTTTCCTTCTGTTACTAAAACATTTTTTGCTTTCTAAGCTAATAACTTTTACAATTTCAAAAGAAACTAATTTTTAGTGGCATATTTGAATTCTTTGAAGTTTCTTCTACAAAAAAGCTATGGAACACTTTTGGACTGGGGTTCATTTACTATTTTTGGCGAATTTTTTAAAATATGCTTGCAAAACGCTAAAAACAGGCTTTTCAATTTTAGCTTTAACCATGCCACTTGGAGGGTTAAGGCGTAAATTAAGTGCGGGGACATCTGCTAGAGTCAGTTCTATATAGCGTTGATCGGCTGGGAGGAGGTAAACGCTCAAACTGAACTCATACCATATCACACGTAGATTTACACCATTCTTTTTTCCCTCCGTTGCGTTACGATTCCGCCTATTCTAAAAACGGAAGAAATGGATGGGTTGTTCGAACTGTCCGTTTTGTCATCCCGCAGTCTGTCTGTTAGTACCGCATCGTCTTGAAGAAAAGGTTGAGAAAAAAATAAAATTCCTTTGAGATAACGAAAACAGAGAAGAAAAACGGATGAACGCAATTGGCAGGTGGTGACAACACCACTAGTGCCTAGCTGTTGTATCTAACCCTTCCTTCTTTCTGACGGATCCGGTATCCTTTTCACCGGACGCTTGTTGCCGTAGCTTCCTTCCCGCAAAACGGATGGAAACAAAACCAGCTTTCATTCCAGTTTGATTTCAGGTGTTTTCATCAAGCTTATGCTCTATGTATGTCTCTATTTAACTTATTTGTATAACAATAAATGTATGTTTTTTTACAAACGTCTTTTTAATTTCTCCTGTTTTTATGTTTAAAAAATCGGTATTTTTTCTGAACTCTGTTCAGAATAGGCGGATTTTTGGAATAGTGGGACTCCTGTATTAAAAAATTCATTTTATATGTATTGCAATATATAGTTATGTATTTATTGTATGTATAGTTAATAAAGAATTAAACAATCTCAGTTTAATAATTTGTCCAGCACTGTAAGCTAAATCATGGCGGATTCACTAAAGAATGCCACGGTTTAAATTTAAAAGTAAACTTTAAATTTTAGAGCGTTTCAACAAATTAATGACGGTTTTAAAGCGCATTTTTCTCTTCTTTTTAAAGTTTTTATGACATCAACTCCTATAAAAGCGAGTGTACGTACGTATGTGAGTAACATATAATATAACAGCTGATTTCACCTATCATCTTTAATATCTAAACAAACCCAGTGTAGATTATAGTTTGGGGTTATGTTTTCAACTTCAATCGTTATAATTTCTTGTGAAGTTGAATTTTTAAATGTGAGTTATATAACTAATGTATGCTATAATATAAGTTATAATATTTGCTTTAAGGTTATAAACGGTATATAAATACAACCTTTTATCATCAATATATTTGTTTATACAAATTTAAAGAAGAGATACCTATTCGTTTAGCTTTAGAAACATTTGTACGTCTTCGTATAACGTATAAACATATTCAATTATTAATTTCTTCACTATAATATTAATAACTTCTAAATCATTTGATCTATCAATATGAAAGAAAAAGCAATTAAAAGATAGTATTTTTCTTTTTCTTAAAATATATAATAACTTTTATTAATAAAAATGTTTAACAAATAGGCCTACAGTTTTATAATCCTTATTGTAGTACACATTTACCAAGATAAAAATCCCCGTCAGCATAGTTATGTAGGCCTACATAAGTAGGCCTTAATGTTGTTTTAAATAGTTTATTTTTTATAAGATGTATTTCTCATGTGTATCTAATTAATCAGCCTGTGATTTTTCACGGGGGCTCATTAGTTTTTACATAATAGTAAAACGATATTGAGTATTAAGAAAAATATCCGGTTATTGATATCAGTTTTGAGTTTGGGGTGTTGTGAATACAATAAGCAACGACGACTACTGTAACATTTTATTCATCTAAATAATTTGATATACAGAGCGGTTACAATGATTACCTCTCTGTAAAATTTGACTAAAAACTGTGATCAAATGAAAGAACTAGGAGGCTGTTGTTCATTAACCACAACAGAAACCTGAAAATAAAATAATGTTGACTCTAAAAACTCTATGGTCTCTGTTAAACTTCAGTTTGTCTTAAATGCTATTTATCTGTTACCAACTGAGGGGTTTTAGCTCTACATTTAGGGGAAAATTATGTGACTAGAGGTTTTTGGAGGATACAACTTTACTGCAATATTCCTGAATTGAAACCACTACAATTCGTTTTACTTTTTTTTATGAGGTTTCACTTAATGCTGGTCTTAATTTTGTGTTAAAAATATTATTTGCTTTTTTTGAACCAGAGTTTGGGGGGTTTGAAATCATTTTCAGGGGTAATTTTTTGTTCCTTAACATTTAACTTAAGCCGGTTGGAATAACGAAGACAGAGGAGCCACCTTTTAGGGGTGAAATTTGTTATCAGTTGGCCACCTTATGTAAGTGTATATTAGGGGTGTGTGAGATTAATCTTTTGAATTCCAGCCAAAAACGGAATGTTATTTAATACAAATTATCGAGAAAAAGACAAGACCCGAGGTTTAGGAAGAAATGAGAATTTATTAAATACAATTTATCGAGATCGAGAATAGCTTTTCAGGGACAAGAATGAACCAAAATTAGAGCCTGAGTTGAGATCGAGAAGTATCAAATACTTTTTTCATCGTTGAAAGAAATATAATGTATAAGGGGAGTTCATTAATAAGTTAACCTTTTTTTCGATTTGCTATTGCTACTAAGTTTATGAAAGATATTACAACTATAACGTATCTCATAGATATGCACTTTAACAGTTGACTATTGATTAATAAATCTTTACTCTACAATATGCAACATATTCATTTTTGTATAATTATATTTATTTTTAATTAAGTAAATTAATGGGCATTATTTATTTTACTAAAAACCCAAGGTTATATAAAACTCAATCTCTACTATTCTAAGTTATCTCTTTTCAGTGCAATTTAAATAAGGCTTTAAAATATATAGATATTGCAATATCCTAATCACTTCCGTGTTGGGTTGTTTGGAAAACTTATGTTTAACTTCTTTTCATTCTAATGTAACATTTTAAGTTTTATAAAAAGACTAGAAATAAAACTCCTGATTTTAAAAACATAGTAAGAAATTTCTGTGCGAACCCAGAAATGAATATTATTCTTGACAACGAGATTGAGTTATTTATCGTTTAGAGAAATTGCGTTTAGAGAATTTCCATAGGAAAAATGAGCTATTGCTCCGTAACTCTGTGAGACCTAGCGTCAGCAGTGGTCAATGAGCACCAATCATGGTCCTCGGAACACGTTTTGGTGATCATTCAAAAAAATATACCAGGGGTCTTAAAAGTCCCCACTTATCATTTTTTACAAAATTTTCTAAGATGTAAGAGTCGACTTAAAATTTACGAAATCGATTTTGAAGCAATATTTTAGGTCAAGCACTTTGAAATAAACATTTTTTGTCTCTTGAAATGTTTTCTAAAAACTCTTCCTTTTCGAGATATTAGCAACTTTATGTCGATTTATTTCAACACATTTAGGGCCGCCATTTTGTTTTGGGTGGTCCGATTTTTATTTTCTCTATGCCATTTTCCTAGACTTAAATAGACCTTTAAAATGTCGTATCACATGATCATACTTCCCATTTAAAAATTTTGATTTGCCCCCAAAATCCAACCTTTTTAGGGGACACTCAAAATTTCCGATTGCTTCAAAAGATACTTTGGGCTAAGTTAGTATCGTTCCCCAAAGGATATTTGTTTGTTTTAACAAACACAACAGTTAAAGAGGGGGGGGGGCTTTTAAGACACCTGGTATGTGTGTTCACACTCTAACGGCCGCATTTGACATCCGATTTGGTACACAAGTTGGTTTTCTTGTGGACGAGTTCGTTAGCCAAATAAATCTGACAGGGAAAACGTTTTTTTGAGCGGAAGTAAAATTTTTTTGAGATTCTACGTACTAGAATGACACGTTTTTAGGGCTTTGTATTTTTACACGACCTTATAGCCCATCTGGTTCCTCCAAAATCGATCGAAACGTAAAACACTATAAAAATTCCCACTCAAATCCATGTGGGTCATCTTTTGATCTGAGGTTGATTGCGGGGATGCAAACTCTCCTCTGCGAGCGAAACGATTCGGTCCATAATCAGAGCCCGCTAGGTCAAGTCGCAAACCTGTGAGTGGAACAAAGCGATGCGTGAGCAGGGGCTGGAAGCCGAGGTGCAAACAAATTCAGCGCCTTCGCGAGTAGACAAATAAACATAAACTTAATTTTAAAATCATTGTATAAGTATCCAAGTCACTAATATGATAATATTTTTACCTTATTGTTTCCGTCTTGTGACTTCGTCTGCGTTTTTTATAATGACGCGTTTCGAAACCTATGTTTCATCATCAGATTATTTAATAAATAAATTAAAAGTTCACATTACAAAAACACAACAACATACAACTCACGACACATAACACATATAAATTGTCCGGTAGACGTCTACTACGGCGGGCGGTCGAGCGACAACTCTTTAATAAACTTAATTTTGTAAATTCGCTCAACTCACGTCAGCTGTTCAGCTGTGTGGCAAAGTTATTTATTTTTGACTGCCTCGGAAAAGTAGAGTAACTAGCCACTAGGTCCGATTTTGCCCTACTGTGTTTTAGGTTCATTGGCAGTAAGCTTAGTGGCACGGTAAATAACTGCGCCATTTAGAATTTGTTTTATTTCTAGGACTTTGAGAGCGGCAAAAGCTCAGTCGGTAGATTGACAGTTTTCAATACTCTGGTCATAAGTTCAAAACCATTGACGTTGGTTTTTTCGTGTGTTATTACACTCACTTTTCTTCATTACATCTGCAGGCACAAAGTGACTCATTCTAGGTCTTACCTGTTCTCCTTTCTTCTCCAGGCACATTGCAAAACTCTTGGACAAGTTGCAGCTATTATCTTCTGGGTCTTCTGTAACAAATTATCAGTAACATTATTCTGAGAGCCGTTCATGAGTTTCTTCCCCGGTGATCAATCCGAATATGTTTTGGATCAAAATTATCTTAGTTTCTATTTAAATACTTAACACTTAATGGACTTCACCCACGGGCGTCATCGCTGGAGGGGATGCCCCCCTCTCAATCAATATCTGAGATGTAAAAAAATGAATTTCGTAAATAAAAGGAACTATAAAATACTCCACACAATTTTACTTTTCTTTATGTATTTTTACTATTCATTATTATTATTTATCATCATCATTACTGTTGCTATTTATTAATTAACACTCTATAAAGCGTTCACTGCTACACAAATTTTGTACTTTTATTTATGCTAGGAGCTGTTTTTTTAATTTTTTTTTTTATAGCCTAAATGAGTAGAAATTACTTTATTTTTAACCTTTCTACGTAATAATCACTAATATTTTAAAACGGACGCACATGTGTGTCCATACCACATAGGCTTAAAATTGGCGTGCGAAGCACGCAATACAATGTGTATTGAAAATTCTCCCAATAAGAGGGTTTGGCATGCAAAGCACGCAATGCATTGTGTATTGAAAATACTCCCAATATGGGGGTTGGCGTGCAGTGCACTGTGCGTTGGCCGCTTTTCATAGTGTTCATTGTCAAGCTCACGTGACAGTGTAAACAAACTGCATTACAAATTTACATCAACTTATCACAATGTATTGTAACCAAGTTTCACCTCAGAAATGCATAAAATGATGCTTAGAGAAATTATATTTTCAACATTGCCGGACCCCCTTTCAACTGACCCCCCAATGAAAAACTACTAATGACACCCTTGACTTCACCCACCTTGCGTTGGATACTGCTGTTGAAATTGTATAGTTGTTAGACAGGATGTGTACTCGTCAAGTATAATCAGGCTCCTTTAGCTTGAATCCTTCATCAAAAAGAATAGGGTGGTTGTTGGTTATGACATGCTCAGTGATCTTTGAACGATTAACATTGCCCGTTTATGGAAAGGTTGAGAAAAAAAAAACCTCCGCTAACATCTAGGACTTGCATCACCTAAGGACGCAAAGTGTTGTGGTTCTTCGCAAAAAGTCGTGATTTTGTCAAATTTGTATATATTTGTTCACAGGACTTTCTGTTATGTTTTTGTGTACCGTGAAGCCTTACTTTGAAGAATATTATATTTGACGACAACACATCCTGTCCAACAACTATAAAGTTGGAACAATGTCTTTCGAGATTGCAAATAATTCCTATTCAGATCGTTTCCAATCAGTGGTAGTGTTTATAGTTACCTGTCTCCGTTTCCTCAAAACAATCGGTCACCGACTCTTCGATAAACTCTTTAAGCTCCTGATCTCGGATCTGCTGGGTCATTACGCTAATGACAGAAGATTTGTCCGGTTGAGAGTTTTCATCCAACTGAAATGTTTAACAGGCATTACTTAGAATTGTGACAAGTTGTGTCAGAAATTAGGTATATTTGACTTTGGAGGTGGACTGATTCTGTTTTAAGCCTCCATTAAAAGTAGTCATCAGTGGCAGCTCGTGCTTTAGGTTCACTGGTTCCGTAAATCCCTAAGCAATTTGGTTAGACACTATAATATTTTAACGTCTACAAATATTTAGTTCTGAATTTCGTAAGCCCAATAATATAAAGTGAAAAGTTGTTAAAATACAACAGCGAGTCTGTTATAGAAGCGTCGTACACATTGGCCGTTTCAATTCAAAGAATAATTCGACCACGCAGTTGGACCGCTGACGTGAGTTGAGCAAATTTCCAAAATTAAGTTTATATGCCTATATTTTAGGGTTTCAACCAACAGTTTGGGAAATAGGTGTACTCACGAAGGTGTTGAACAGCTGTCTGTGTGTACGCAATATATTAGTAGAATTTGTTTCCTCCTAGTGGCCTCGCGAGTTTGCACCACTTGGCTTCGAACCGCTTGGGTACTTTTATAGTATTTTACGTTTTAATCGATTTTGGGGGAACCAAGCGAGCTATAAGATCTTGTAAAAAAACAAAATGTGCAGAATAACATCCTACATTTATATTTTTAGAAAAAACTAAAAAAAATTAATTCTCGTAGTAAAAATCTCAAAAAATAGTTACTTCCGGTCAAAAAACGTACTTCCAGTTGTTGGATTTTTTTTTGCTAACGAACTCGTTCGAGCGTACAACCAAAATGTGTACCAAATTTGAACCACATCGAACTTAAAATGCGGCCGCTAGAGTGCGAACACACACACACACACATATATATATATATATATATATTATATGATTTTTAATGACAAACAAAAACGTGTTCTGGGGACCATGATCGGTGCTTATTTGCTACTCCCGACCTTGGGTCTTACTATAAGGGCCACTGCAATAGCTCACTTTTCCTATGGAAATTCGCTAATAAACCTCCTGACTTGGGCACTTTGAAGGGGGAATTGTTAGTATTACGTTTGTCGCTGCAGTTTAGATACAGCAACTCCCGACTCCACCTGAAGCCCCACTTCACATCTGCGTTGCGTAAGCAGCGCACTTATTCTGTTGTGTGTTTGTTTACCTCCTGCTAATAAATAAATTTTATAGCTTTACTAATATGTAAGACAACATTGTTCTCAATTTTGCATTTGAAACCTATAACCCAATTCTTTCCCACTACACGCTTTTCAGTGATGTATCAAAACAGTTAAATTGTAGTTAAAGTGCAATTTTTGCGTTTAGTATTTAAAAATTTCCCCAGACTCCGGGTAGGTTTGATCCAAGCTAATAATTCACCAACAACCACTGGTTTTGAAGCGATAGTAAAACATACAGTAGTTTTAAAGATTCGTAACGTGTGTGATTTCATAGTTATGTTAGTTAGATAAAAATAATTATGAAAGTTAATGTGCGATGTAACTTCAAATAGTATACCAAATATTTATTTAAAAAATTCTATGAAAGACAACAAATTTGGTAAAAGGTGTAATGTATATTAAACTAGTAAATCTAGTTTGTAAAGTGGCACACCTGTACACTACTAGCGTTGAGTTTGTGTGTTTCATTCTTCCGCTAGCAAATATAGGGCAGGTTCATAAAGGCGGAAACTAGAGGGTTCCAAACGTAACGCTGACTGTAAACGTGCTGAAATGCGCTTACGTGACAATGTATGTATTATTAAACACATCGTTCTCCCACACATTCGAAATTAAAGGATATTATTTTTCTAGTATTTCTCCTGCCTTAGGTTCAAATCAGGCTATCGGTCTTAGCTTTATCCTAATACCACTCAACACCCTTCCTTTAGACATATAAGCACAAATGAGGAAGTAAAGGAAAAAATATGTAGATGGTAACAAGTTCCTGTAAAATTTCACAATTTTTTTCAACATCAATTTTATATTTAGTATGAATTTCTTATTCGTATAAAATGTACACTGAGCTAAACTACTTACCATTTTCATTTGTCGGAAAATACAATGCACGATACACTGAAAAATAAAAATGTTCAGTTAATTCAAATTTAGTATGGTTTTAAATAATAAGAATTAACATTGTAAAAACTGCATTATTAGAAGAACACTTATTAAATTTTTAATTAAATCCCGCAAATTACTTTCATGACAATATTTACTTATATGTTATTACTTAGTAAATACAATATCAATACAAACTTGTTGGTTGTTGAGCATTTGCTTAACACTTTCGCTACCGGCACAGAGTACATAAGTATTACTTATATACTCTGTGCTACCGGTATGCATATTAAAATCCGTAAATATAGCCCGGTCGGCTCAGTTATGAGTCGGCTGCAGGGCCGGCGCAAGGACCATGCGGACGCATGGGGCGCCACCAGGGAGGGGGCGCCGACGCGCCGGCAAAACCTTCAAGACCAAGGCGCCTTTAAAATTTTCCGAAATTTTTTTTGCAACGAAAAATGTTTACGTTAAGACGTGGCCGCCCTTTTCGGGTTTTAAAAGAAACTCCCTATTTCTGTTTAGCGCTTTTTTAGGGACAGACAACCTACGCCGCTATAGGGCACCATCCTTTCAGAGTCAGCGACCTTTAGTTTCAATAAAAAATTCGCCCCCCCCCTTAAAGACGTGACCGTCCTTTTCGGGAATTAAAAGAAACGCGGATTTTTTGGCGCCTCTTTATGGATAGACAAGATCAGGTACAGGTACAACAGTATTGTATAGGGCGCCATCCTTTCGAAATCGGCGCCCTTTGATTCCAGTGAAAAAGTCGTCCCCCTAAAGACGAGACCGCCGTACATTTTATACTAACTTCTTTCTTGTATGCATGTGTGTGATATTAATGTAAAAACTTAACATTAAAATAAATCTTACAATGTTACCGATTTGCTGATGTTACCTTATCTTATTGACAATTATAACTAACCCTTTACCTTTACCACGTTGTCATGATGTTACCAAATTGACTTGTGATATTGTAATGTTAATCTTACAATGTTACCTTTTGATGTTAGAATTATGTAAAATAAATATTGTAATATAATTAATTTGATGTTTCAGTATTCAACTCCCCCCCACTTAACTTTCCATTTTATCATACATTTATTTAAGGTTAAAAAGACCGATGCTATATATATATATATACTAGCTGGCCCTACCCGGCTTTGCACTGATAGACAAATCAAAGTTAAATGTATATTAACAAAAAATATATTATATCAATAAATATATTACACTATGTATTTTTTATGGGGATTTTTAGTAACTTTGACCCCCCAAACCTCCCCTAAAATTTCGATTTAAAAAAAAACAACTCTTTCTTAGCGAGCACCTAGGGCCCTAGAAGAAGCTACATAATAAATTTCATTCCAATCCGTTTGGTGTTTCTTTTTAGTAACTTTGACCCCCTAAACCCCCCTAAAATTTCGAATTTTTTAAAACCCTTTCTTAGCAAGTACCTAGAGTCCTAGAGGAAGCTACATACCAATTTTCATTCCAATCCGTTCGATGGTTTTTTGTAGTAACTTTGACCCCCCAAACCTCCCTAAAATTTTGAATTTTTTAAAACCCTTTCTTAACGAGCATCTATGGCGCTAGAGGAAGCTACATACCGAATTTCATTCCAATCCGTTAGGTAGGTTTTGATAAATCGTGATTTAGTAACTTTGATTCGCCCCCCCTAAAAATTCGAATTTTCGGAAACCCTTTCTTAGTGCTCGTTTAGAGCCTATAAAGCGTATTAGTGCCAAATTTCATGTTTGTATTCCTCATGGTTTTGGAGAAACTGTGATGAGTCAATGGTATTTGGCTTTTATAAGTGTAGATAATACACTGTGTATATATAGGCTATATATATATATATATATAGAAAATATTTTATATTTACTAATTTCAATTGGTATACATTTGATAATGTACCCATTTTGTATTGCAATAAGGAGATATATAAATATATATACATATATAGGGTAGGGGGTGTTGTGTATAAAAGGGGGGTGGGCGCCAAAAATGACTCTTGCATGTTCAGGAAAAACCCCTTGCACCGGCCCTGGTCGGCTGTTATGTAGAAATAGCCCGGCGGCTCAAATCTGAGCCGGTCGGGCCCGTCGAAATAGCCCGGGGGCTCTAAAATGAGCCGGTGTTACAGTGCGACTAAATGGTCGATTGTGAGATACCCGTCTATTTTTAAGGCTTGAAACTTTTGCAGCGGTCTATAAGGATACGACCGCATATACTGTATGTATGGACTCTGGGTTTCTTGACTTATAGGGTAAATACAGTGTTGCTACGTTGGTACTCCTGGACAACCACAGCTGACTTGCAGCCTGTTAGTTTTCTATAACTAAATAAACGGTATCAGTTAACTGACACAAACTTTCTCCCAACTTACTGTAGTCAAAATAATATTGTTTTTAATCATTTTATTTACTACTTTTTAGAACAAAACAAAAAAATAATATTCTACCTACGTCAATCGTATAAAAAAATTATTGTCCCAGGTGGGATTCGATCGCGGGACCTTTGAATTACTGGCCGTGCTCGCTACCGTGGTGCTACCCCGTGCGGCCGCTGGCGCTGCCGCGATGCTAGATTGACAACACAAACTTGTTTATTTTTAAACGTTTCCCCATAATTATAAAACGCCGAAGTTTTGATAAAAGTGGGTGGTGTCATTTTGTTTGGCATCTTAAGCACTATAAATACTGAACATTTGATCAAAATCGTTAGAGCCGTTTTTGAGAAATTTGCATTTTTGTCGTTTTTTATGGGTTTTTAGGGGTAAATTACCATTAAAAGTTAAAAATTCCAAAAAATGAAAAAAAACGCCTGGAGATATTAGGGTTTAGTATCTACATACCAAATTTCATGAAAATCGGACCAATAGTGTCCTCTCTGGTCGTGTATACATACAGACAGACTGACAGACAGACACCACTCTAAAAACACTTTTTTGGGTTCAGGGAGCACCAAAACAAAAAATTCCACTAAAAATATTTTTGGGTTCAGGGAGCACCAACACAGATAATTGCACTAAACAATTTTTTGGGGTTCTGGGAGCACCAAAACAGATAATTCAACTGAAAATTCAAATTCGAACATTTTTACGAAAACAATACTTTCTCCATATACTACGTATATGGTGGAGAAAGTAAAAACTATTAGTTTTCATAATTTATACATTCTATCTATACTGTCTTGTCCATTACGTCAAATATTATCATTTTTTTTTTAATTTAGGTTGATTTTGAGTTTGGCTCATATATGAGCCTCCCCATCTATAGTTCAAATAATAGTTATCACGGTCAAAATAAATGAACCATAGACCGGGCGGCTCATACATGAGCCGAACCTAAAAATAGCCTAAATCCTAAAAAATGGCAATATTTGCCACCAGAATGATATATAAGCTAAATGTAATGAAAACTAATGGATAAATAGTAGTTTTCATTACACTGTCTCAAAAACATATGTATTACGGATCGTTTTGAGTCCCTAAAGATAGCTTTTTGCTGACTAGTCCGTAAAATTTTACGGACTCGACAGGATGTCAAAGCTTATCTCAATAACAAATCAGCTGTTCTGATACTTTAAAATGCTTCAACAATATATAACAAACTTTGTTTGTTTCTTACATAACCTGATTCATTCATAGCCCAGTCGGTATAGGTTATAACTACCAGTAATTTGCAATACGGCTGATTTTTTTTTTTTATAAGTACCTTAAAGCATGTAGATTAACATAAAAAAAGTTTACCAGTGTATCGATTTCCCAAAGTCGAAAAAAATCGATTATCATTTTTTTTTTCGATTATTCTTAATATTTCGAGCAGGGATGAAGATAGAGAAAAACAAAAATACCACCGTGTAGGGGTGGTATTTTTCGACAAAAAAGGTCATATGCATTTATTTCGTCCGAGCAATGGTTTGTCTGGAAAAAATTCGATAATGCAGGTATGTATTTTGCAGCAGGGGAAATCACTAAAAGGGGACATCTTATTCATATATGAAGCGTTGGCTCATTCTAAATTCGCCAAATTTTAATATATCGAATTGAAACTTGACACACGAGTGAAAATATATATTTTAAACATTTATGCTGAGTCTCAGCTTGTTATCTTGAAAATGACCCGATCTAGAGCCACTTGACTTATCAGTGGGTTTCTCGATTTTAGGAGTACCGGACCCACCAATTAATTTTATACAGCTCCAGTTGAGAAAATTTTCAAAATATCAACCTGAAAGTTATTTTACAAGTTAAATGTGTAGATTCAAACAAGATCAAGGAGTATAAATCTTTTTTATTATTTACTTTTCAAAGCACAAGTAACTTAAAAAAGTATAATTTTAGACCTTTTTAGATTTTTCATCAAAACGCTTGAGTTAATCGGCTGCAGATTAGTCAATTTTTTAAATATAGTTTTTAAAATAAGTATAGCAAAAAACAATTGTGTTTTTAACTTCTGTACCAATTTTTAAATCGATATGTTAAAAAATGTCGAAAATGGAGTCGTTGACTCCAAAGGTGTTATAGTTAAAACGAGATAGGTAAAACAGAAGACTAATTTCAAGCGCCTCGTTTTTAAAAATAACATGAAAAAAATCGTTCATACTTACTAAGAATATTTATACTGGTGTACTCAACTTGTAAAACAAATTTGATGTTGATATTCCAAAAATTGACGAAACTGGAATAGATTGAAATTAGTTCGTGGGTCCGGTATTCCTAAAATCGATAATCGAAATCGACTCCTAGATCGGGTCATTTTCAAGATAACAAGCTGAGACTCAGCATAAATGTTTAAAATATATATTTTAACTCCTGTGTCAAGTTTCAATTCGATATATTAAAATTTGGCCAATTTAGAATGAGCCAACGCTTCATATATGAATAAGATGTCCCCTTCTAGTGATTTCCCCTGCTGCAAAATACATACCTGCATTATCGAATTTTTTCCAGACAAACCATTGCTCGGACGAAATAAATGCATATGACCTTTTTTGTTGAAAAATACCTCCCCTACACGGTGGTATTTTTTATTTTTCTTTATCTTCATCCCAGCTTGAAATATTAAGGATAATCGAAAAAAATTATAATCGATTTTTTTTCGACTTTGGGAAATCGATAGACTGGTAAACTTTAAAAAAAATCAGCCGTATTGTAAATTACTGGAACTTTGGGTCTAAAATTACCTCTACCGACTGGCCTATCAGTGTTTCTGTATTTTGGAGTAGTGACAGTGAAAATGGACCAAATAAGTAATGCTTTGGAAGCCAAACAAATTAGTGAAAACTTACTTCCAAAAAAGTCCAAATCTATATATGACGCTGAATACATTAAGTTTACCTTATGGTGCATATTGAAAAAATTTCAATATGTAAAATTTTCTTTCTATAATTTATGTACTCGTTCGATTTGTTTGGCAAAGTAAACGTTCCTTTTTAATCAAACTGTTTTGGCTGTATTTTGTTTCCTGCTATAATATATGACAATGTAATGAAAAATATTGTTCGTAACTCGTCCTAAATAGTATTTTTTGTGACTTAATCGAATAACACGATATCGTCCCAAAAAAGCCTACTTTAGGGACTAGTAACGAAAACTACTATTTCTAAAATTGTTCTAATAATTGAGAATTTCGCATTAATTCGTTTGATCTTTTCCGAAATACATATGAAATTCTTTTTCGCCTTTTACATATGAAATTCGCACAGTGTTAGGCGCTCTGAGAGGCGTAGGCGCCCGCTACCATCGTAGGACTTAGATTTTTCACCAGAAGACTGTTACGATTCTTTGCGAAACATCGTGTATAATTTAAAAATATCTTACACAATACTGTGTATAGGTGTATGTGCTGTGCGTGTTATAGTTTGTGACGTGAAATACATTTTCTAATATTGTTTTTAATTTTGACTACGGTACCTGCAGAATGTTTTTACTTTCCTTACCCTATACTAGGTAAGGTAAGTATTGCGATCGACCCAAAAATTCGATGTCGAGTTTTCATAATATCTTTACGTTTCAAGGCCCCCTGAGTCCAAAAAATGCATTTTTGGCAATTGGTCTGTCTGTGTGTCTGTGTGTGTGTGTGTGTGTGTGTGTCCGGAGTGCACAGGGCAAACGGCTGGACGGATCGAACTGAAATTTACAGGATATCTTCAAACACGTAAACAATTAAACCCATGTAAATTTGAAGCGAATCGGAGGTGGTGTCTTACCGTGGGACCAGTTTTTAGCACATTTTTGGTATTTACTCCAAAACCCCTCTAACGATTTTGATTAAACTTTGCTAACATACTCTACTCAGACCCCCTTAACACGCTATGTACGCTATATACCCTTAAAAATTCGTTGAAAAAAGTTATTACAAAAACGCAAGTTATTTTGTTTGTATCTCCGAAATGGCTGGTCCTATCGACTTGAAAATGGTCTCATTCGATTCAGCGTCCAAAAGAATGTCAAAAAAGATACCCCACTCAACTTTTTCCATTTTTTCAAAAATTGACCCCAAAAACGCCCTTTTTGGAGGCAAAAATTACTTTTTTTAAACTAGCCGTGTTTGGTATCGACCTTGACATTTTTGGGGGTGAGAAATCGATTGAGACCAAAATCAGGTCGGTGGGATTAACCGTTTTGAAGTTAGTACCGCTTTCTTCGAAACGGATACTCCTATTAACTCGAAAATGGTATCATCAATCTCTCGCTCGAAAAATTTGGTAATTGATACAGCATCTATTTTGGTAAGGAAAGTTGTGTGATGTGCACACCAGATGTTTTTGATCTACAAAGTGGGGAAATGCATTAATTTTGTTTTTTTTTTGTTATATTTTTGCAAACAAATAATATAGAAACAACTCTGTTTTATAAATATATGACTGACTGCTCAAGACAATGTACCTTAACACGTCCACTGCTACGTAAATTTCGTATGTCCTATGCTAGGAGCTGACCTTTTTTTATATTTATACTCTAAATGAGTAGAAATTACTTTATTTTTAACCCTTTCTACGTAATAATCACTAGTATTTCAAAGCGGACGCACATGTGCGTCCATAGCACATAGGTTTAAAGTTGGCGTGCGAAGCACGCAATGCACTGTGTATTAAAAATACTTCCAATATGCGGGTTGGCGTGCAAAGCACGCAATGCACTGTATATTGAAAATGCTCCCAATACCGGGGTTGGCGCGCAACACGCAATGCATTGTGTGTTGAAAATACTCCCAATACGGGGGTTGGCGTGCGAAGCATGCAATGTATTTGTGTATTGAAAATACTCCCAATACGGGAGTTGGCGTGCGAAGCACGCAATACATTGTGTATTGAAAATGCTCCCAATACCGGGGTTGGCATGTAAATCACGCAGTGCACTGTGTATTGAAAATACTCCCAATACGGGGGTTGGCTTGCGAAGTACGCAATGCACTGTGCATCAGCCGCTTCTCATAGTGTTCAGTGTCAAGTTCACATGTACTTCCTTAGCAGTGAACGTGTTAATGGAAAATACATATCTTGTCCATAAATTCAATATAAAACTATTTCACAAACACTTCACAAAATACCATAAATAAAACAGTGAAATACTTACAGGATCAATTTCTTGTAACGGCGAAGAACTCTTTTGGTTATTGTTTTGCTGACTCTGATTATTTCTCTGGTTAAAGAAGTTTCTCTCGCCAAACGGTCTGTTTTCATGCTGGTTGCCGTAATTCTTGTTCTCATTCTGGTTTCCAAATTGCCTATTTTCATCCTGGTTGCCGTAAGGCTTGTTTTCGTGCTGGTTTCCAAATTGCCTATTTTCATCCTGGTCGCCGTAAGGCTTGTTTTCATGCTGGTTTCCAAATTGCCTGTTTTCATTCTGGTTGCCGTACGGGTTGTAACGGTTCTGGTTTCCAGTAGGCCTGCTATCTCCGTTCTGGTTTCCGAATGGCCTATTTCCGTTGTGGTATTCGTCCCGATTTCTGTTATTGTTGCTATTTGTTTGCTGGTAATGTCTGTACGTTTGTTCTTGATCATCACTGTCGCGACTTTTCCCGTTGTTTGAATTCCATTGGGTTTCTACAATCAAAACTTAAGTGTTAAAAACAAATATATCTGTCGAGTAAGAGGCAGCCCAGTTGGCGGTGCCAGCAGGAAGGCAATTGCTATTCTTTTGCGGACTTTGACTCATAACTCGGCATTACTAAAAACATTTCTAATTCCTTATCTTTCGGTTTCTAGTTTTAAAATCCTACTATGTAAATATAACTGTTGAATAAACTATTCATGGGTAAGTATAAATTAGGTATAAATAGATATCGTAACAGACAATTTTATAAGAATAGTCAGAGACAGTGGTTGTGAAACAATGTCGTCATGCAGGTCAGTACACAATTCAACTTTGCTGCCTCTAACTCTACTAGAGGATCTGTGAGAATATTTCACAAGTTATGAGTACTTACCTGATTTAATAGGTACGTTGATTTAATTCTGTTAATTACGTTTATTTATTTACGTTCGTTTATAACGATTTGTAACTCTTTAAGTTGATTTAATTTGATTGATTTGTGATTTGATTGATTGATACACTTGCATATAGAATGTAAACAATCTAACTAACAGCTGTCATGTTAGTTAAACAGATTATTAATAGACGACGCTTTACATTAGGAATCTTTTGAAAGTTTTTTAATACATTTTTTAATGAAAACATAAATTTTAAGCTATTTGTGTATTTTTTGTTAATAACGGGGAATATAAGCTTTAAAATTATACTTTGATGAAGAACTAATGGAGATATGGCATTGCCACAAAAAAACACATTTGAGAAATAATATATATGATGTGTAGTTTTACTATTTTTGTAAATGCAAAGTTAATTGGATTCTATACAGTAGGTCAGATGGCTACACTCTCAAATTACTCTTTTACCGACAGCCAGATTACTCACATCTGACCTGCAAACTCGTCTTTGATGACGGAAAACACTTCCCTGCAGGGTACTGTAATTGGGGAAACCTGGCAAACTCCGCAGATCACAATCCTCTCCCTGGAGAGAAATCAAATTGGGCACCCATTGAACAGCTTCTTTGCTTTCCATTAACTATGTCCTGACAAAATTATTTTAGGATTGGTCCCTCGGTGAACATCCACCGCGGATGCACGTCAAACTTGTTATGCTGAAAAATCTGATTGAACAAGATGGGACACATATACTTTCAGCATAATATTGCACCATCTCTGAAATGTTCATGACTTCATCAATAACTCATTACCAGATAATTACACTACTACTCACTCTAAGCATAAAAATGTAAAGTTTTTTAGAAGAGATTTCTTGTAATTACCAAACGCCTACATTTTGAACTAAGATAACTGTTCAAATTAGAAGTATTAACAGCCTACAAAATTGTACTTATTTTTCAGGTTTTCTGTAATATCATTTTTACACAACTACTAAGTTTTTAATTTCTTTCAGAAATTACATTATACACAGGTCACAGATACTCCCCCCCCCCCACCAAAGGCGCCCATATATTTTCTATAGGGAGGGCGCTAGACCGGAGTATGGGGCTTAAGGATTACCCTCGCCTCCTTCGGCAAAAGGGGCCCAGGGAAATTTTTGACCTCCCCTAGAAAACTTTTAAAATTTGGAAGCCAATTTGGCAGTTCGGGTGAAATATCAACCCACACAGCATTGAGTCTGTACCTTTCCACCATCGGTGAATACACAAAGACCTATATATAACACTCCTAAAGGCCAGACCAAGTAGCGACCCAGCAGCTCATGCTTGAACTATTGTAAAAAATAACATAAGTATATGTGAAATCAAACGGAACATAACATTTAAAACATATTTTAGTGCTAATCTCTTAAAAGAAAAATACCTGACTATAATAATATACATATTTTCCTTTCCCTGGGAGCTAGGGGGGGGGGGGGGGGGGGGCATGGCCGAGGGCCCCACCACCCAGAGCTATAGAATACAAGGGCTGGACCACTCCTTTGATGTTGACGCTCGCCGACTGTCCCAAACTTCCTCTCGCCCCCCCTCCTATGTGACGTCACTCTGGTACCATGACACGCCGCGTAAGCACGGTTCGCCTTATCTCTCACGTGTTATTTGATATAACATTGCAGACGATTATTCTTTAAAACATTATGCAATACACACAATCACCTAAATTATATTTTTACCAAGTTTGGTGAATATTGAGTAATTATTTTGTTCAGTACAAGTGTTTAAAGAAGATATATAATTCCGCGATATTTTCGCCATTTGACGCATAGTTAAAGCTAATTTACTCCGAGACGTATTCCACAAATTTCTTGAAAAATGTATACAATGCACACAATCACTTATATTATATGTTTACCAAGTTTGGTGAATATTGAGTAATTATTTTGTTCAGTACAAGTGTTTAAGGAAGGTATATAATTCCGCGAGATTTTCGCCTTCTGACGCATATTTAAGGCTAATTTTCTAGAAGAGGCAGTTCACAAATTTCTTTTAAAAAATTATACAATACACTCAATCACCTAAGTTATATGTTTAGCGAGTTTGGTTAATATTTAGCAATGATTTTTTTCAGTAAAAGTGTTTAAAGGGAGTATTTAATTCCGCGAGATTTTCACCTTTTGGCGCATATTCAAGGTTAATTTTCTTGAAGAGGCATTCCATGAATTTCTTTCAAAAATTATACAATATACACTATTACTTAAATTATATGTTTAGCAAGGTATTTATTTATTTAAAGTTACGTTGCAGACGAGATTACTTTATGAAATATTACTAAGATTAACAAGTAATATTGTCTGCAGTGTTACTTGAATATTCTAAGAAACACTTTTACCAATAAAGTACATTAGATCAAAAATTTTCAGAATGATGAGATATAAATAAATAAATATATAATGCATAAATAATAATAAAATTTAAACTTAGAGCACCGGTAGTTATTGATAACTCAAAATTTAAAAACAACAAATTTGAAGTAATCAGCTTCAAATTAAAAGGAAATGGAATGAAATGAAAAATTATTGCTGTTCCTTTTGTATATTAAGTTGCTGTATATATATATTAAATTAGGTATTCCCTAAAGCCTAGGGAAGGAAAATTTCTATAAAGCAGTTTTATTTTATTTTTTAAATATTTTATATCGGCAGTAATTATTATGTCATGTGCATATCTGCATATAAGCTACTCATTATGTATAAGTATTTATATCTTTTATGTGTTTTATTTTATAAGTATTACACATGTTTTATTAAACTGCAGTATGACATTCAAGTTTTGGTGGTTTATTGTAATAAATACAATTATTTTCAATAATGTGACACATTTTGTTCAATTTCGTATTTAGTTTTCAGAAATGTTTCAGAGAATCAAATTAAAAGTATGCTAACATTAGTACACTACAACGGTTTATTAACTACAAATTAGTTTTATTGTAACCCTGTCTTCTTCTTACATGTTTAGACTAATTGCTTACAGTCTACTTATTGCTTTGTGTAGTGTCAGTACTAAAATTAGAGAAGAGCGCTTCATAAAAATGTTACAGGTTTGCTAAGAAATTGAAATTATTGTAGCAAAGAATACTTATGAGAAGCGGTGGGAATGGAGCAGGAGGTACCACCGTGACGTCATCACAGTGGCAGCACGGGAACCGTTTCCTCGGCGGACTGGTATTCTATAGCCCTGCCCACTACCCAACTTAGATCCAAGTGCCTCTGTCCTAATCTATCTATCTATCTATATATATTAAAAGAATTTGGTCAAAACCTATTTCCAATCGCCCAGCCTCTCCTAATGGACCGATTTTGATGATTTTTGTTTTAAAATGTGTCTTATTACCTGTAGATATGTCATCAAGCATTTACCGAAGTCCTAGGACATTAGGGCTACGCCCCAGTGGCCCTCAAAGTTTCAATGTTAATCTTATGGAAGGTCAATCTTAAGGAAGAAGAAGAAATATTTCTTTTGATTTTATCAAGGACACAAAAACAGCTGTTCGTATGAAAAGCTTAAAACAGCTGATTTTGATCAACAACTGATTTGGATCAAATCAGTATCAAATGTAGTATTACCTTTTTGAGGTTACATTGACAAACTAAAAACAAACACAAACAAAAATCAACGAAAAATGCTAACTATATTTTAATTCAATTCAAACATTGGTTGTTACAAACCTATTATATATAAAACAGCTAATTTGGATCAAAAACTGAACATAATCATTCACAGATATGTCAAGTCTTATATATTATCATCCGTTCAGCCGCTATTCACCCGAGAAGGAGCCCCGGTATACAATCCTTCAAATTTCCCATGTTAATCTTATGGAGATAATGTTTAATGAGTTTGAGTCAGCTGCCAAATAAAACAGCTAATTTATGCTCGGTCACCTATGTACAAACGAGCAAAAGATTAACGAGATTCTTTATCGAATTTTCCACCTGCGAGCGAAGC
>JAGFPH010009231.1:0-20090 GCA_018207615.1 Philaenus spumarius
GGACCTATGTTTATAGGAACTTTTTTCATTATTTTCACCAGTAGAACACGTCCTGCAATTCTTTCCGTTTCTTCCTGATACACCCTGTATAAAAACTCATTGATTTATCCAATTTTAAAGAAATGCTTATAAAGTTTCTTCAATAGGTCTAGTGACTTTAAATAACTCAAGTGTAAATGTATTGTTTTTACAGGCAGATTGATCTTAAATAAATACACTTTCGAATTCATGAACCGAATGTTTTCCCGTTATTCCGCAAGAGAAACTCCCTCAGAGTCGTGTGAGTAAAGAAAAAGACCCACACCCTAGCCACTTAAAATCCTCATGAGCCAGCACAATCAAACGATTAGGAAACAAAAGAAAAACATAGGGCGTGTTGTCAATTAATCTTTCAGTACTTGGCCACAAAATTAAAGTCTATTAGAAGGTCGGAAAAACTGTTGGATTGGAAAATACGATTGGATTTGTTCCGTCCTTTATAACTTGAGTATTAAATTCAGAAGATCTGTTGTTTTTATCCTACCGACAAAAACTATTTCAGTTAGTAATTTATTGAATCTATATTAACACGTTCACTGCTAAGGACGCACAAGTGAGCTTGACTCTGAACACTATGAGAATAACACTATGAGAATTGCATGCCAACCCCCGTATTGGCAGTATTTTCAATACACAGTGCATCGCGTGCTTGGCACGCCAACCCCCTTATTGGCCTTCAATACACAAGGCATTGCGTGCTTCGCTCGCCAACCCCCGATTTTTAGTATTTTCAATACACAATGCATTGCGTGCTTCGCACGCCAACCCCCTTATTGGTCGAATTCTCAATACACAGTGCGTTGGGTCTTTCGTACGCCAATCTCCATATTGGGAGTATTTTCAATACACAATGCATTGGGTGCTTCGCACGCCAATCCCCATATTGGGAGTATTTTCAATACACAGTGCAGTACGTGCTTCGCATACCAATTTTACGCCTATATGCTGAAGGCGCACATGTGCGTCCGCTTAAAAAATTAGTGATTTTTACGTAGAAAGGTTAAAACAAAAGAAAAGTAATTCCTACTCATTTAGGCTATAAATATAAAAAAATAAAAGTTCAGCTCCTAGCATAGGAAATACGAAATTTGCGTAGCAATGCATGTTAATAAACCTACAGAATGTTCGTAAGTTATTCTTAAATTTTATACTTTCATGGTCTGTATTTCAGAAATTACGTATGCAATACCGCCTTTAAACCCTCGAATACGCTAACTGTCTTGCCTCCAATCATATTCCTCTTTATTTTGAACTTCAATGAATACGAAACGACTCGTCGAAGGTAAGCCAGATCCATGCCAGAAAACTAACCTGACAATCAAACATACAAAGCATAATGATCGTACGGGCAGCTAATCAGCCTTCGCGCTGAATCCTTTGTTAAATAATTACAAAGGGAGCTCATTTTTTATCAAATGTTTCAAATCTTTTGAATTTTCAACGGCTTCAGACAGCAAAAATGTGCAGGTAATTTCAATTGAAAATTGACTTTAAAAGATCTCTAGCCTTGGAATGAAGCAGCAAAAATTAATAAACGCAATGCACAAATCATAATTCTCCGTTAAATTTCGAAAGGTCCAAATAACTTTACGAATCTAAATAATAAATGTACAAAGTTTTATAGCCGATATTATTACTGGATTGTATACTCTGTAAAACTAAATTGCTAACTGTAAATTCGAACTTTACAGTTTTGAATTTGAAGTTACGAATTTGAAATAAAAACTTTACATGAAAACAAAGTTTAGATTTTCAACCGGTCTAGTTTACTAAAATCTGTGGATACTAGGGCAAACATCTGGAATACTAGATAAAACCACATTGCATATCATGAAGTAGATTTATGCTTCTTTGATCGAATTTTAAATGATTTTGTGTGGCTGTTTTATTGTATGAGTGCGTCTGTAAAATGTAAATGTTTGTTTTATTTTAGACGAATATTATTAGAACTCTCATATTATATTATATTACTCTCAAACTTCAAAGAGCAAACTTGAAAAAAATGTAAATTGTGTGTTTAAGACCACACGGGAGAAGTGCAAACTTTTTAACACAACTTACGATATGAGGATGCACAATGTCCATTTCAGAGGCACTACCAATTAAACTATTTTATTTTAACACAATTTACGAAATGGGGAAGCACAATGCCCATTCCAGAGGTATTACCAAGTAAACTATTTAACACAACTTACGAAATGAGGAAGCACAATGTCCATTTCAGAGGTATTAACAAGTAAACTGTATACTCTGCTATGTACACATGAGTACAATATATAGTAGTGCGTGACGAAATAGAGTGTTTCAGAAAATGCGTGACGGTAAAATCCGATTCACCGCCAACAATTTTTGGACGAGGAGCGCCTACAGAAGTTTACACTTAAAAAAAAGCAGTTTATCATTATTTGTAATGATTGTGTGCGATTGTATTAAGGGTCTTCTATAACTTGCGCAAAACAGCAAAAATATGCACTTCGTACTAACGTGTTTCGGACGCCGTTTTTCAACCTACAAAGTTGTGAAGCATCTTAAATTGTTCTTAAAGGCTTTGTGCTTTTGTCTTATACCTCATAATTGAAAGAAATCGACGGCAACTCCTTTTAATCAACGGTTTAACTGAGTAAACGATTATTTTTAACGCATTTTTTGGGAGTTTTAAGCAATAATTTCCATATTTTAAGCTAACTTGTAAAAAATATAAAGGCTTCTTTATAACTTAAAGTAGTTTCCCAGATTATTAACTTATAAATGGAATCCGAAACAAGTTACTACGAATGCATGTTTCAACGATTTTGCGGCTTGAGTCAGACCTTTTGTATTGAAATTATATTGGACACTCGGGAGTTTTCTTCAAGGTAAAGAAGAGCCTTAATTTAACTTACTTGAATTATAAACTTCATCTTGGAATTTTACATGTTTTACAGTAGTAGCAACTGTCAGTAAATCAACTTTTTTTTAGCAGATTATAAACTAGTCTTTGACAAACGGATACCATGCAGTATTTTCAATGCTTTAGTAATAAATGAAATCTTCACATTTTTTATACTTTTTTGAAGGCAAGTTTCGCTTAAATTACAGAGGAAAATGTTCGAAAAACAAGGTTTTAACAATCATCTCAAATACGATATGATATAGCTGTACATGTACGTTAATTTAGGTATTACAACAAATAGCGATTATCCGCAGCAAGTAATCATGTTCATTTTAAATAAGCCGTACTAACCTAAAGTTTAGAGTATAATTAATAAGTGAAGAACCAAAAAACCTATATTTTTTTTAAATCTCAGACACGTCAAATGTACATTATATAATAAGATTTTATTACATCATTAATGTCTACAATTTAAAATTTTAAGGACTTGGCGTTTTCATTAAATATTTAAAAGGCAAAAACTTAAAATCGAAACAAAGTGTTAAATGATTTAAACACTCGACACAATTACAACTTTAAAACAGAAATATTTAAAAATTCAGGTCACCCTTTCGTCCGCTGCAAAATAACAATTTTTCTCACAGACCCTTTGTAATTAAACTCTCACAGTAGGTCGGACGAGGGGTGATCAAGGATATTCAATTAATTAAGAGCCAGACGTGTAAGAGAATTAACCTGTACTTAAAGGATCGCTGTGTTGAGTGGAACTCGTAGAGATAGCGAATGTTTCATCTCGGTGGATCGAGACAAAAAACTTATCTTTTGTGTTTAAACAGTAGGTTATTAAAATATGTATCTATTCAACAGCGAATTTAGTGTACTTTTAAAAGCAATGAAAAATAATGTAATTATTCCAAAAACGTTATTACTCCACGAATTGGTTTAGCACAACGAACTCTGAGAAACATCCAACTCGTACAACTATAAAATGGTTTAATCAGAAACTTGATTATTTTAAACACTACCAAGTAAACTATTTGAACACAACTTACGAAATGAGGAAGCACAATGTTCATTTCAAAGGTATTACCAAGTAAACTATTATAAAACAACTTACGAAATAAGGAAGCACAATTACCATTTCAGAGGTTTTACCAAGTAAGCTATTTTAACACAACTTACGAAATGAGAAAGCACAACGTCCATTTCAGAGGTATTAAAAAGTAAACTATTTTAACACAACTTACTAAATGAGGAAGCACAATGTCCATTTCATAGGTATTGCCAAGTAAACTATTTTAACACAAATTACAAAATGAGAAAGCACAATGCCCATTTAAGAGGTATTACACAGTAAACTATTTTAACAAACTTACGAAATGAGGAAGCACAATGTCCATTTCAGCGGTATACCAAGTCAACTATTTTAACTCAACTTACAAAATGAGGAAGGACAATGTCCATTTAAGAGATATTACACAGTAAACTATTTTAACACAACTTACGAAATGAGGAAGCACAATGTCCATTTCAGCGGTATTACCAAGTATAAACTATTTTAACACAATTTAAAATTAAGAAGCACAATGACCATTTCGGAGGGATTACCAAGTAAACTATTTTAACTCAACTTACGAAATAAGAAAGCACAATGTCCATTTCAGAGGTATTACCAAGTAAACTATTTTAACTCAACTTGCAAAATGAGAAAGCACAATGTCCATTTCAGCGGTATTACCAAGTAAACTATTTTAGCACAATTTACGAAATGAGGAAGAACAATGTCCATTTCAGAGGAATTACCAAGTAAACAATTTTAACACAACTTACAAAATGAGGAAGGACAATGTCCATTTAAGAGGTATTACACAGTAAAGTATTTTAACAAACTTACGAAATGAGAAAGCATAATGTCCTTTTCAGCGGTATTACCAAGTCAACTATTTTAACACAACTTACAGAATGAGGAAGCACAATGTCCATTTCAGATGTACTACCCATTAAAATGTGTACTATATAGTAGAGCGTGACGGAATAGAACGTGGCGAAAAAATGCGTGACGGTAAAATCCGGTTTACCGCCCGTAAAAAGTTTTTACTTCAATAACATTTTATTTTATCTAGGCTATAATTTGTAAAATATTCCATTTCCGCAGTAGTCTGGTCGAGAAAAGACATTTTCTAATTGTTAAACCTAACTCTAAATAACCAATCTATAATACGGAACAATATCCGAATAAACAAGCAGTGTTACCAAAGTTTGTGCTATGACTGTACGACGAAGTTTCATAGTGATACCACATCAAACTGTCTAAGTTTGTGTTACTGAATGATAGTGCCTAAACTTTATAACTGGTGTGAACGGGTTTATAAGTACAGTATTGTGTTTAGTAAATATTTGTGTTTTTATAACTGTCTGAAACGTAAATCTTCACCATTTTGTTAAAAACATATGAAACTTTACGTACCGTATTTATTAGAAAACCGTCGTATATATTATTCAAAATGAATAATTGTTATGGAGGGAAAACCAAATGAATAAACCTATAACATCTAAATAATACTAATAATAGTAAAACTAAAAAAATAGTACTATATTTATATAGGCTACTTTGTATTTCCTATTTTATACAATTCATAATTTACTTTGTCGTTCTGTGAAAATCAAAAACCAAGTCAAGTGGAAATTAAAAACTTCTGAAGTGCAATTTAAGTGGTGAGTTAGTGGAGAATATCTCTTAAACTAAAAAATGTACTACAACAGAAGCTTTTAAAATTAAATTACTCTAAAACTCGTAAACTGAGACTATAAAGATTTCCGCGACAGAAGAATGTAATTCAGAATTTCTTGTCCGCGGATTCCCTTTTCGTATGATTGATTTCATATAATGAAAACATCATTAATATCGTAAAGTTTAATTCAATTGCAATAATTACATAATTTACAACATATTTATAAATGACTCCGTTGTTGAATAAGAGATATAATTATGTACAAAATACTGATTTAATCTAATTGAATTAGTTCATAAACAATACCATTAACTAATCAACATACCATAAACAATAGCGACAAATTTGCAATCATTACAAATTAACTACGAAAAATTAACTAAATTGCATTTTTTTAAGTATTATAATTAACAGTTATTGTAAATAACACGTTGTGTCGCAAATAAACCACACTAGGAAATTACCAATCTCTACGAATACACTTTCAATTTTTTCTCAAAAACTAACACAATAAGTGCATACAAAATCTTCACTAATCGGAGCATATGTTGTATTAATTTTAAAGTTTAGGTTACATTTCAATATAGCCGTCCTTTGAATTTGTAGCCAATATTATGTAACTGATTTTGATAATTCGTATTGAAACACTTCATTTTCAGCGACAAAATGAGATCATTACTACAATGTAGGCCAATAAAATATGCTAAATAGTCATTTAATGCATTGCAATCTGCAAATTAATTTTAAATTAATAAACGCTTCAAACGGCACAACTGCTGTTTGAATTCGTTCAAATCTGGTTTTGTAATATTATCATGCATAATATAAAGGAATCAGATCAGTTTCTCTGAACACTTTGCCATATTTAAGTACACAGCCTGAAGTTAAACTTTGCAGCACCTTGTATTTCGCTTTTTATTTATATAGTGGTTAGTCAAAGGTTTAATAATAACCAGTCATTTTGTATAATTTCCACATCAGCTAGTCAAAGTAATTAATTGGTAGTTTTGACCAGTATATAGCACAACTTGACTACACTTCTAAAATTAAACACTTTCTGTGACAATCTGATGAAGGATAATAGTTAAGTTATGTGTAATAATTGATTTGTTCAACCTGGCATCCTATACCAACACAGTAAACACAACAATATTGTATGTACATATGCTGTTATTATCTTTAACTTAGTTATTATCCTTCATCCGACTGTTTTGACATGTACACCATCCGATAGCGAATCAAAAGGGCTACAAAAAAGGTAGGCCTTATATTGAAATTTTTTTATAATTTATTATTTGGAGTAATTTAAGTTTGAAAATTTCAAACAGCCGCCATTTTGAAACGCATGACTGGATATAATCGCTTGTTTTTCTTTAGATAGAGCATTGTTAGGTTAAACTTCATGCCAAGATTGAACTCAATCAAACATATCTCTAGATATGAATTATTTTGTAAAAAAAATGATGGCTAGACAGAAAACGGAACATTTTTGGACCTATGTTTACTGGAACTTTTCATCTTATTTTGATGTGGGGAATCACGCCCTGAATTCTTGGAACCCTTTTTCTGAACACCCTGTACAAAGGGATTAGTAAAGTATCATTACCACTTTAACTAATTATGGTCAGGTAAGTATAATAGCTATGAAGAGATTGTTAGAGCTTCATTGAACACTTTTAAAAAAAATTGGTAGATACTTACGGGATACATTAATTACTTTGATTGTAACATAAAGAATTATAGAAATTAGACTAATACTTAGCTTTTTATTGTTAATTCCTAATAATTTATTATGCTCTATGTCGTTTTTAAGGTTGGTTTTAGTTGTTTTTCATAAACCTCTACCAAAGGAAAAGTCACGATATCTACAAAACCACAGAACTGATTACAGAAATCGGAAAAGTCTAAAAAGAGGACGCATTGCTTTATCTTTGTAACCATCTGAACTAGAATCGTGCGTAAAGTTCTGTTTATATTATTTGTATAAAGCCAAGATTGCAGAATGTCGGAAAAAATATACTTACGAGTTTATTAAAAGTGGCGCCAAACTATAAAACCCTTTTGGAAAATCCGTTATATCCCCTTAACAAATTACATGAAAAAACCAACATTTCTGTATTATTTTTTCTTTTATATGATACAAGGAATAATCTATACTTTTCTCACCTCAAATTTAGGTTAGAAAGAGGAATATTAAAAGTTCAACTTGTTTCTGGGGCATACATTGGAAAAAAATTCTATTTTGTATAAGAACATCGCCGAGTATGAAAGCTAGTGTAAAATAAGCTTCAAACTTATTTCATATAGTACGACG
This sequence comes from Philaenus spumarius, assembly GCA_018207615.1. Classification (NCBI taxonomy): domain Eukaryota; kingdom Metazoa; phylum Arthropoda; class Insecta; order Hemiptera; family Aphrophoridae; genus Philaenus; species Philaenus spumarius. The sequence continues at coordinate 7,958 of JAGFPH010009231.1, forward strand.
TAATACTGCCAGTGATTTTCAGAGTTTTATTTAAAATTGTCAAACTGAAATGTGAACGTGTCAGAAGAAATATGAACGTATCTACTCCTGTAATGTAAGAGAACGACGCCAGATTCAATTTAAAATTAAATATTTGTGTTGTTAAAGCTTTAATTTCAGAGAATAGAAATAATTTCAAATCAAGTACCAAGGAGGATGAAAAATCACGCATTAAATGTCAATAGGATCAGTTATATGATGTACCATATTGTTCGCACAGTCGGATTTAAATGAAACTGTTGTGCTTATTTATGTGTTAATTATAGCATAGCTATTGATATTCAAGTTTTGAGGATCGACAATATAACAGTATTTTAGTAAATATAATAGTATATTGGCTATATGTAAGGCTAGGTAATTCAAACCAAAATACAACCCATAATTCAACATTTACAAACAGTTTTCCAAATAGGCCTATAAAACTCAAATTAGTTTTTCATGACAAAACCTCGTTATGGTCATTTTCCGTTTAAATTCCGACTATTAACTAGCAATAGATTTAGATTATTAAAAACGATATGAACCCAATTATTAAAATTAGTTTTAAAAGCGAATGCTATAAAAACTTTAAAGAATAGTTATCCGATTTGTAATTTAAATATTCAGTCTATGAAAGAACAAAGTAAATACACTCTGCGTTAACAATACAAACTGGTTACCTATTTTATTTAGTACTAGGAGAAAACATTCCGTTGAACACAAAAATGTTATGTTTTCTTTATAATAAAGGTGTTGGATTTATAATAACCCCAAAGCCAATGTGGTAAATAATGTTAAATGTCCAAATCCAATTATTATTTCGTATATTTTATAACAGCAGTTATAATAAAGGTTAAAATAACCATCATGGTTCAGGTCTACACTTTAATAAAAACCTAACCTAAAAGTTAGAAATACAAATAATTGCTTCAAAGTTTGAAATCAGCTGTTAATGGAAATATTAGAGCAAAAAGCTGTTGTATCTGTTATTTTATTCAATTGGTTGCTATGCTAATGCATGTAAATACATACAATAAATAATATATGTCGGTTCATCGGTCTAGGCCTAACCTAAGATTTTTTCCGACTAAATTTACAAATATTGGTATAAAAAATGTTTTTATCAAAATGAATTATAGCCTATGTTACTCAGGGACAGTGTAGCTTTTTATTACTAAAACTGTTTTTTCAATCGGTTCAGTGGTTCCAAAGATTACCTCCTACATACAAACAAACAAAGAAATTTTACCTCTTTGTAATATTAATACTGTATGGATAACACAATCTTTTCATAGACGTATTGATAAGACAAACAGAAACAAACATTTTATTTAACTCTCAACGTACAAATAAAACGCATAAGTCGTAAAACATAAAATAAAAAAATAAAGCAGTAGTTAAGCACGGCTTTACTAATCTTAACCATCTCTCAGGAGCCTGAGGACTCTCGCATCTCTTGGGAAATTAAAAAGTAGACATCTTTCTAGAATGGGAAAGTGGTTACCCAGACAACTTTACTTTTTTAGTTTTTTATTCTATCTTTACTATCTGGCTCGTGCGAATGTTTCGCAAGATAGGCCTACCTAACTGATTTAATTAAGTAAATTACGTTTAATTATGTTGGTTTGATTTGATTGAATTGTGTGATAGATTACACTTGCATATAAAATGTAAACAATCTAACTATCAGCGGTCATGTTAGTTAAAAAGATTGTTATTAGATGGCGCTTTTCATTAGGAACCAAAACGAATGTAATATAAAAGTTTTAATTAATTTGTATAACTAAAACATACATTTTAAGCTGTTTTTCTATTTTTCGTCAATAGCGGGGAACACAAGCTTTAAAATTATGCTTAAACAATTAATTTTGATGAAGAATTAAGGCAGATATCGCTTAACGAGAGAAAAAGCTCCTTTGAGATATAATATATAAGGATACATAATATAAACGATATTGTTTATATTTAGAACAAACAAAATACCCAAATTTATTGCAATGTAATACGTATTTATTTTAAATTTAACTTGAATTTATAAATGTACTAGTGGACCCAGCTATGCGTCGCCATTGCTTGATTTAATTTAAAGGGTAGTAAAGTTATTACATTTCATTACATTGACTTAAGTAATCGAATTGTGCAAAATGGTATTTATGCCCTTTAAGAATATACTACACAAATTTATATTTATAGCTTGTAAACCTTTATATATAATAGAGTACCTGGACGACCGAGCATTACTCTCGGTATTTTTGTTAATTGTGTTTTTTTTTATAGGAAAATGTATGTAAATACAAATCAGGTAAGTATTGTTTTGTAGGCCTACTCATAACTCGCGAAATATTAGCACGGGTCAGCTGATTTCAAGCTTAAAACAATTATAACCTTTAAGACAAAAAAAAAAAAAAAAAAAAAAAATTTATAGGAGACAGCTGATGGAAATGTTATAGGAAACAGCTGATGTTTGTCATATGTATCCTATTGATTTTAAATTACATAACTCCAATGTTAAAAATTTTCAATTTTCAAATGAGTTTTTCAGAAAAATACGAGTTTTCCTGAGGTAGTGGTTTTCACCAATCGATTTTTTAGTCCCAAAAGCCTCTAATCCCAAAGTTTCAGCAAAATCCTTCCGCTGGATCTCGAGATTGCTCGTACAAACACACAAACAAACAAACAGACATTGCTCGTATTAGAGTATAGGATAATAATACAGTAAACTTTTTGTTTGCTTTTACCTAATCTAAAAAAAAACTGATAGTTGGGAAGAATTGTAAAAAACCTGATTCTAAATTAACCAAATTGATTGCAAATAAACGTGTTATAGTGTTCATTGTAGGCCTAACCTTAATTATGTTCAGTTTTTGATCCAATTCAGCAGTTTTATATATATTATGTAACAACCAATGTTTGAATTGAATTAAAAAATAGTAAGCATTTTTAGGTGATTTTTGTTTTTGTTTGCATAAGTTAGTCAAGCTAACCTAAAACAGCTGTTGGTTTTGAAGAATAATAAACTGATTGTAAATGCTAAGTAAAGTTGCTGTGGTAATGTATGTAAAGAAACATGTGTTACTAAGCATTTTATTAAAACAGCTGTTTTCGTGAGTTATGGTCTTGAGTTCATAGAAAAACGACGTTCAGTTTTTCCCGAATTTTAACATTTTCCGGGAAACTTTTCAAATTTTTCTTTCCATAAAAACCTAATTCGGACTATTACAAACATTTAAAAAAAAAAAAAAAACGTGGGTGTGCTTAAGACCACACGTTGGAAGTGATAACTTCTATGACCGAGTTATATTTTTATCAGTTTTAATATTAGAGGAGAATAAAGTTCAACAAATTACACAAGTCAATATATTGACAAAAAATATTATATCATATTTTGAAATTGCATAATTATAATATAATAATTATAATATTATATAATAGTAATATTATTATAATTATAATATTATTATGTAATAATATTATAATTATAAGTATGCGAAAAATAGTGATCATTATAATGTAAGCAGTATTTATTTAGTGACTAATGATTTTGAGTGAGGTATAAGTGCATGCACTCGCATACTGTATAATTTTTCGCATACTTATTATAATATAATATTATTATAATAACGTATTATTATACTATGTATCATCCATTACCTCTCCAAGTGCTTACTAGTCTATATATACTATGTATCGCCTATTCCCTCTTCACGCTCCGACTTGTGTCTACGCAAAATGTTTGCGTGACGCGAGATTTCAGAAACAGTCAAGCGACAGTACCCAACGGGCCAATAGAAGTTACCACTTCAAAAATAGCCAAATTGAAGCGTTCTCAAGCGATGCGCTTACTAACGAACAGCATTTAATTTTTATTATATAGATTATACATTTGAACAACTGTTGTATATGATATTTTATTGGTTACTATGGTAATGAATGTAAATACATTTAAATAACATGGCTGTGTTAGTTCATCAGTCTAGGAATAACCTAAAATTATTTTGTGTGGTTAAATTGATTTTTGTATTTTTTCTATGTTTTAATAGATATTCTGCTATTCGTTGAAGAGACAAATCCAACAAATCAAAGATTATAAAAATTGGTTCAGCCGTTTTTGAGTTATAAGTGGTGTAACAAACCCAACTTTGTTTTATACATATACAGTGTAGATAATTCATTTTAATAATTGGTGATTAGACTTCAACTATAAATACTGTGAATAGGTACAACTAATCAGGATGGGAACAAGGAGTATTTGGTAAGTTGCCGAGGATAAATAGTTATGAAAATGGTAAAGGACAATACGTTTATAAAAACTTACATAGAAATGATTTACAGAAAATGACTTTATCTGTTTAAATGACTTGTGTTTTCGATCTAAACAGTTAATTTCCGATTAAGTAGCTACAAGTTACAATGATTTGTACAGCAATTGTAAACCAAACTGCCTAACTAGGAAATAACATGTCACAATGTATAGTACAATAATAGACAGATGTAACAAAGAGAAGAGACCCGTTTGTCTCAGAGTTCATTAGGCTTATCTACAAAATACAGAGTGGCAATGTGTGTATATACATGAGACTAAAATGTGTATACGTTTAAGATTTAAACTTCAACAAGTGTAAATCCTTTAACAACCTAGATTTTCCGCGAATTAGTTAAAACTACATCGTATTTATAAAAGTAAATCTCTATACTGTTTTCATTATTTCCCTTACAATGTTACGTACATTGTAGTACTTAAAATAAATATAATATACATAACATAACATTGTGATTAGTTTTCCGATATACATTTCCCAAGCAAGGGTTAATATCTGGTGTGACCAGGGTAGCTCAGTTGGTATCACGGAGCGCTTAAGATTATGGGTTCGAATCCCAGTCTTGGTGAATGTTTTTTCAATGTAATTGACCGAGCGTAAGCGAGGTCTCCGTTTTAACTCGACCGTTCGGCATTTCGTCTGTGTGTCTGTCTTACGATTACGGCCAAACGCCTTGACCGATTTTGATGATTTTTTGCATGAATGTACCTTATTCCTAGGCCGAGCCATGTATATATACGGTTATTTTTCCCTTTTTCATTTTTAACACCTTAAATAAAATAAAAATGGCGGCCGGACCGTTTCTCTCAGTGTAAGCTTTTTTCCAAAGCCAGTTTGTGGCTTAACCGTAAGTCGAATTTAAAAACTAATAACATTTTGCTAGAAGCAAACTAAATTTCAAACAAAATTTTATTCTTGATTTTTTTCCGTATCTCTAACGGTAAGCTCACAAAATGGCCGTAAACTTCGAATTTGTTAAAAATCGTCCAAGTTTTTGTATTTCAACCATGTTTTTATACGTTTATTCTAAACCAATTCAAAAGTGTTCCATAGCTTTTTTGTAGATAAAGGTTTAAAGAATTCATATATGCCAGTAAAAAAAATTATTGAAGTAAAATTAAGAAATTTATTAGCTCAAGAAACAATCACGTTCAGTAACGAAAGGAAAATGTTTAACTTTAGGCCTACATAAAAAGTAGTAAACATTATTGTAATTTTTTTCCATAAATGTAAAAAAGTTTCGTAATTTAGTTGTAAATGGAATTGTATAAAAATATTTATCAATTTCAAATATCTTATTTTGAAAACACCAGTTTTTATGTTCCTACTACAAGACTAGGCCTGTTTTGAATACTAATTTAGGAATATATCATTTGCCCAAAAATTACATTATTATAAGAAAGTGTAGAGGATAAATCAAAGAATTGAACTGTATACCTGTAAATTATCAATGTAAATTTCATAAAAGTATTTGACTTAGCTTTACTTGAATTACAAAATGAGATGAAACAAATGAAACCTCGCGGCGATAAAAGACATACAAAAAATGACCGTTGGACACCGTGAGAAGTGTTGGTACATGGGTCGAGATCACTATCACGACGTTTTAACATCGTTTGTTTTCATTATTTCTAATATTGGAATATGATATGGAACTTACATTAACTTATGATACACTATTAAGTTTGAGTTATTTAAGTATGTAAATATTTAATTGTATGTTGTACCTCTAAAACGCGATTTTTAGCTATCTTACGCATTATTAACCTAAATAAAACACAATACCTCTAAAAGAAAATCTTTAGCAGTTAAAGCTCAAGAAAAGAAATAAAAACGAGAACTAGAAATCGCGGGAATTGTAAATAATATTTCACTGGCTAAACCTTGTGCTTACTTCCTTACTTGCACACTATTTTTAACCTAAGCTCAAAACCACATTTGTTATTTCAACGAGCGAGGTCTACTGTTCACAGAACTACTAGTTTAGATAGTCATTGATTACACTCCGCAGGATAAAACAGTCTTCACGCTGTAGAAAAATGGCATATGTCACTATCTACAGATTTCTATTTTGTTCGATAGTTGTTGACAATTTTTTCGTGCTGCTTAAACTGGCATACAGCTTACACAAATGAAAATTCTTGCAATACCGAAAACCGTTCAAATTTAATTGCTAGTAACAACCCAACTATTATTCTAATAATTATAATTGCCATCTAGTGGGAACCCACATGTTTGCCTGTCTCGATCTTACAGTATCCGATACATATAGTTAGCAAATACGAAATTTGGCTTACTTATAAGAAATGCATATTATTATACAGAGTGTAAAATAAGTCCAGATACACCTCGATATAATTTAATTGAATTGCTATATCAGTTAAACCCCTACATACCAATTATAACACTTTTTCTTGTGTTTAAGGGGGTTTAAAAAAAGGGGGTTTGCCCCCTTTTGAAAGTGGGATAAAGGGGGTAATTTTAATTTTTTAAATTGCAATCCCTATCTTGTGACATATCATTGGAAAGCCCTTTAAAAACCATGAACATATGTGGTAAGAAAATAAAAATCAACTAACGCACTCGTTTGCTACGCTCAAAAAATATTATTTTGTAAGTTTCTTTAACTTTATATTATTTTAAAAGACGGAAAAAGATATGCAAAATCAGAACAAGGAACTGTTATTTACCGTCAGGTGGAACCATAGAAAACCTATTTACAAAGTCGCACCCCCCACCCGTTTTTCTCAAACCACCTTAAAAATTTGTAATGGACACATATGACTTGTCATACATCAAATCGATGCCCTATGAAAAACATAAATATCTGTGATAAGAAAATAAAAATCAGTTAAAGCCGATTCGTTTACTACGCTCATAAATGTTATTTTGTAAATTATTTTCTAGAACTTTATAAAGATATTTTATTGCAATATGACAATAATAATTTATCACACTTTCAATACTTAAAATTGGATTGGATCATCCTGATCACAGAATGATGACAAGAAACTCCTTATCATATGCTGTGATAAGAAAACAATATATGCCTTTGATTGCATACTGCACTTTCACTTTAATTAGCGAATTTCCATAGGAAAAAGGAGCTATTGCAGTGGCCCTTATGGTAAGACAGTAGGTCGGGAGTAGCAAATGAGCACCGATCGTGGTCCCCAGAACACGTTTTGGGGTATATATATGTGTTCGCACTCTAGCGATCGCATTTTAAGTCCGATTTGGTTCAAATTTGGTACATACATTGGTTGTTTATTTCGCTCGGACGAGTTTCGTTAGCCAAAAAACTCCAACGACCGGATGCACGTTTTTGACCGGAATTCACTATTTTTTAGATTTTTCCTACGAGAATGAATTTTGTTTAGTTTTTTCTACAAATATAAATTACTCTGGACATTTTGAATTTTTTTTACGCGACCTTATAGCTCGCTTGGTTGCTCCAAAATCGATCAAAACGTAAAATACCATAAAAGTACCCGGTTCAAAGCCATGTGGTGGATTTTACCATGGGGTTGGCCTGCGAAGCACGAAATGCATTGTGTATTGAAGATACTCTCAATACGGGAGTTGGCGTGCGAAGCACGCAATGCACTGTGTATTGAAAATACTCCCAATACGGGGGTTGGTGTGCGAAGCACGCAATGCATTGTGTATTGAAAATACTCACAATATGCGGAATGGCGTGCGGAGCACGCAATGCATTGTGTATTGAAGATACTCCCAATAAGGGGGTTGGCGTGCGAAGCACGCAATGCACTGTAAATTGAAAATACTCAAAATATGAGAATGCGTTAACTGGTTTTATTTTCTTATTACAGAAATGCACGGTTTTAAAGGGCATCAAATTGGTGTATTACAATCCATATGTGTCCATTTCAAATGTTTTGTGTTGTGGGTAGTAAGAGGGGAACTGGGAGGGGGGGGGGGGTAATTTTGTAAATAAGTTTTCAGTAGTTATACCTGACGTTGAATAATAGTCCCTATCAAATTTTGCATATCTCTTTCCGTCTTTTAAATAAATTAAGTTTAAAAAATTACTTACAAAGTAACATTTTTGAGCGTAGCGAACGAGCGCGTTAGTTGATTTGTATTTTCTTACCACAATAATTCTTTTTTTTTAAGTTTTCCAGTGATATGCCACAAGATAGATTTTGCCATTTAAAAAAATAAAGTTGCCCCCTTTATCTCCCTTTCAAAAAGGGGCAACAATTTTAAAACCCCCTTAAACACCAGAAAATTTCTAATAATAGTTATGGTAGAGGTTTTACGTTGATACAGCAATCCATTTGATCGAGGTGTATGAGGACTTAATTTACACTCTGTATATTATAATTATCAGAAATAGTTTACTATTAATTACGACACAAACGTTAGATAATCTTGGAAATAAACTATTATAATGTAGTGTAGAGCGGTATGGCTTAATTTTTTTTTTTAAGAATATCAAAACTATATATTTTGTTTTATAATATTTAATATTACCGAAAATGTTGTCAAACTTTTGAAAACCCCAGTGGTGTAGCATTTACTTACACAGGGTGTCAATTAAGTCTGGGTACGGTTTAATATTTCGTAAATAAGGAAAATTTGAAGGTAGATGTGATTTAAGAACCTACTCTATGTAAAAATACTATTTTATTCCGCCATCTTGGATCAGCCATTTTGAATGTAACTTTGTTTTTTTTTTAAATAGGAAGGTGGTCATGTCATACATTATTTCGATGTAGAATTTCAAGAAAAACCCAACGGTGAAATTTGCAAATCCATATTTTCAACCGATTAAAAATGGTTGAACTACTCGAAATCAATTTTGAAAAAATCAAAATGGCTGTAACTCAAAAACTTTAAATACTCCCAAATATCGTTGTGACGCATATCGTTTGAAAGCTTATTTAATTCTGAATCCAAAAAGAATAATAATTAATATTAAAACGAAAATAGTACAGCAAAATAAGGCAAAATCAGAAAACACGATTTCGTTGTTTTTTGGCCGCCATTTTATAACGGTTGATAATATGGATGTACAAATTTCACCGTAGGATTTTTCTTGAAATTCTACATCGAAATGATGTATCACATGACCACCTTCCTATTTAAAAAAACAAAGTTACATTCAAAATGGCGGATCCAAGATGGCGGATTTTTTTTATATCGTAATAAAATAGTATTTTTACATAAATTAGTTTCCTCAATCACATCTAACTTCAAATTTTCCTTATAATAATAATAATAATAACAATGCTTTATTTATAATTCGAAATGTACAAAAAAAAGTATACATGCCTGCATTAAATGGCACTGGTTTTTTATAACCGTCTGCCAGGTTGGTAACATCTCATATTATTCTTATGTCTACTACATTTTTAAGATAAAGACATACAACAACATAAATAATATAAACAAATGATTGAGGGGGAGAAACAAAGACATGAAAACAAATACAAATATAAATACATAACGTTAATAATTAAATTCGCGGATTAATTCCCATCTATATTGCCAAGCCTGTTGCACGTACTGAGCAAGATACTTCCAATTTTCCCCGTTTAGCTGGTTAAGTAACTCCTCCCAACTCAACTCTAATTTCCCAAAATACCGTTTCCTAATTGTTCCCAAGATCGGACAAATCGCTAAAAAATGGAAACTGTCTTCTTTAGCTTTCAAATTACAGAGCGAACAGTTGTGATTTATCCCCTCCACCCAAGGCCTGCCGTTCAAATACAGCAGTTCTGCTCTACATTTAATTACATTACGTACTATCCAAACATCATTATCTAGATAAGAGTTGTTATTTATATTTAAAGATTTGTAAATAGTATGAGACGTAGACCTAGCACGAGCCTGAATATTTTCTTGTTTATGTCGGAGTCTTATCGCTTCCACTAATCCAAACATTTGACATTTCCATTCTTTTGTCCCATTGAGACCCTGGGTAAAAGATACAGAGTACGTATTCGCCATTATGTTCCATTCTTTATACCAAAACAAATTGGCGTTTATTATTTCCCTAGCAAACAAATTAGGCAGCCTATCGCAAGGCAACTTTAATACTTTTAAAATAAAAATTTTCCTTATATACGAAATATTAAACCATACCCAGACGTAATTGACACCCTGTATATTTGGAGAACAAAATTATAACGCATCCAAAATTTTGTGTTGATAATTTATTTCATCCATCTGGTGTTCTGTGTTTGGAAATAACCCATTGACTGGAAACGTCGCTAATGCATAATGCATTTTCCCTATGGTAATTGTTTCAGGTTAGATGGTTATTGAATATATTGTGTGGGTGTCGTGTTAATACATTGTTGTAATTGAAACAGATTTGTTAAACTTTTGTAACGGTTGTTAGTACATACTCTCCCTATTAAATGTATGTATGTATTTAGCGTACTTAATATCAGAAACACTCGACATATTCTCATTCTCCGTTGGACCAATATTCTCCGCAGTAAAAGCCTTCTTAACGATATCTAGTTCTCCAATAATTAAAATTCTAAAAAATAATATTCTGTGAAACCATTGTCTCGGGTATCATTTGAAAGACTTTGTTTGTCAACTAAAGTTATAACAATTATTATATCACATAGTGACTTGTAGTTTTCAAGATACATACGTAAATGTTACAGTTAAATAGGTGTTGAAAAAGGTGTTAAAGATACTCACATATTTTACAAGAAAATTGACGCTAATGAAAGTGTTAGAAAAACGTGATGCAAATTATGTTTTAATTTCGTGTTATAAAAAAAATCACTAACATGATCAATGAAGACCCCGACTTTTCACATGTGAATACCTACGACCACCACGTGGCTGGACCTGGACCTGGGATTCAAGTTTGAGAAAAGACAACGCAGATCTATTCTCATCGAAAGAATCGTACTTTGGCGAAGGAAATATCTGAATAAAATTCAAATTAGAGATAAGAAAAGAAAATATTTTCCGATGAGACATGATGTAACGCTGGGTATATACAACCAAGAAAGCGTGGTCACCCAGCTATTATAAAGTCGGCGAAACCATCACATTGGAATGGCAAAACAACGGGCTTAAAGAATATTCCTGGGAGAGGCTGGGTTGTTCACGTTGGCAGCGAAGACTTGTTTTACTGTCTTAACACAGATTATAACACAATTAGGGGATCTGATGATGGCGACGTAGTTTCACAGAAACAGGTAATCTGTGTTTGATAATAAGGATTGTTTGAGCGAAGGTGTAAGGTAATGTTTATAAGAATTACATAACGTTAGTGTTATAGTATTGATAATAATAAACAATAAATAATAGTTAAAAACAAAATAAACGGATCGTACTTAAAATACAAATTAGGTTAAATTATTTTGCTAACATTTGTCAGAGCGTGCTATCTCGGGGTTGGTGAGCGAAAACAATGGTTATATTAAAATTTAAACTACATTATAATATTTATAAATTCACTAATTCAGTAAACATTATTTATTCGATCAACAATAAAACAACAATACATAATTTCCATAAGAACTTTAATTTTAAAATTAAATTTTAGTTTCTAACAATCCTTTGAGAAGATAGGGTCGTTTTTTACGCGAGCGGTTTCGGATTGTATTCGGTTAGGCGAGTGCGTGACTCCAACTGTAACCTAACTGGGGTTGTATGGTCTTGCATTAGTGACACAGCAAACACTCAAGTTGTTCATTCTGCATTATGGTTTGACCATCTGCATAATGGTATAACCTTCTGCATAATGGTTTAACCTTCTGCATAATGGTTTAACCTTCTGCATAATGATTTCACCTTCT
>JAGFPH010009231.1:35613-48498 GCA_018207615.1 Philaenus spumarius
ACACAATGGGTGTTCCCATTTAAACTATTTGAGTTACAACCCCTTGGCCACCCCCTGAGAAGGGGTTGAAATTCAGTTGTCTGTCAAAAGGTAGAGTATTTGACCAATAGCTTATCCTGAAAGTTACAGTATTACATCTATAACAATTTCCAATTTATTGAGGTGTTCCCATACATATGGACCACCCTGTATAATGTTCATAATTATTATAAATATAAAATATAATGTAATATTTATAATGATCTATACTACTATACTATTATATAAAAATCTAATGGTTTCTGTCTGTGTGTGTGCGGGCGTGTGTGTATGTTACTCAATCACGTAAAAACTACTGGATGGATTTGAATGAAATTTGGCACACATATAGATCATGACCTGGAATGAGACATAGGCTAGAATTCATTTAGATTAAAGGGTTGCAACTACCCCTAAAACAATAAATATTTATTATTATACTTCCATTAAGACTAGAGAGCTGGAAATTTGTCCATTTATTTCTTACAAGATAGCGTATATATAAAAAGTTAACCATATTTGTATTTCTTAGTGTAGGAATCTACTTCTAAGGGGTAAAAATGTAACAACCCCTAAAACAATACAAATTAATTATTATACTTCCCATTAAGCTAGAGAGCTGGAAATTGGTACATTTATTTCTTACAATACTGTGTAAATCATATTTGCATTTTATAGCGTGCTGCTAAGGGGTGAAAATGTAATAACAACCCCTAAAACAATAACCATTTATTACTATACTTAACTTAAAGCGAGAGAGCTGGTAATTTTTTCAACATGAAACAATGATAGATTTGGACTAAAACTCACTTTTGGATAGATTTTTGGACCGTGTGCGAAGCGAGGGGTACCTGCTAAGTATTGTCATAATAATGTGCCTGAAAGAAAACATGTGCTATTCCACTACCTACCCAGTCTTTCAAATCTCTTTATTCAATAAGACTGAATCAAAAGTACAAGTTAAAAGTAATTTTACACAGACATAAGACGAAATAGAGGCAAAAAGACACACGACCTATGCGGGCAGACAACTAAAGTGAAAAGTGCTATTACTAAACATCAATGTTTAGCAAGGGCCTCTTCCACAGTTCAAACTCCACGATTTCGTCGACTCGAATTTTTTGTTTGTTACGCGACAAATCCTAAAAAAAAACGTGAAGTGAATGATTAACAACGTTCATATTATGCACAGTTTTGTGATATACGATTAATCAACCTTCTCGACGACGGCTCGTTTGCGGAACTTTCTATTTGATTGTGATAAATCCATTTAAAACGTGTCCAAAATGCTCGAATACCTTACCTTTTTAAAGAAATGAACAGCTAAGTTTATTGTAACAGAGAATCATATTCATTTGGTATGAATAAATCTATCTATATAAAAGCGAAATGGCACTGATTCATTCACCAGCAGAACTAAAAATCTACTGAACCAAATGAGTTCAAATTTGGCATGCATGTTCAGTTGGACCTTTAGACGCGCACTAAGAACGGATTTGGAAAACATCCCAAAGATACGCCCAATATTCGCGTATTTCTAGCGATTTTTTGCGTTTTCTCAGCTTTTTCCAGAACTAATTGGCAGAAAATGTTGAAATTTGGTACTTAGGTTCGTTTAAGGCCTAAAAGTAGTCTGTTAAAAAATGTTTGAGATTCTCCCAAAATTACGCCAGAAATAGGCGTTTTTGCATTTTTCCTTGCGTTTTTTATCATCCTCAAATTTAATTACGCCTGATATTGACGTTTTTCCAGTTATTCTTTGCGTTTTTGAGGCGTTTTTTCATGTGTTAGCAGAACGACTGAATAGTATACAATAATCTGTTTTAATTTTTGGGTTGGTAAGCAGTGAAATACCACTCACTCACTCACCACGATTTCTCAAAAACTACCGAAGGGATTGAAATGAATTTTGGTATGTAGCTTCCTCAAGGGCCATAGGTGCTCACTAAGAAAGGGTTTGAAAAAATTCGAAATTTTAGGGGGGGTTTGGGGGATCAAAGTTATTAAAAAAAGATTTCTTCAAAACTACCGAACGGATTGGAATGCAATTTAGTATGTAGCTTCCTCTAGGGCCATAGGTGCTTACTAAGAAAGGGTTTGAAAAAATTCAAAATTTTAGGGGGGTTTGGGGGGATCAAAGTTATTAAATCACGATTTCTTCAAAACCACTGAACGGATTAGAACGAAATTTGGTATGTAGCTTCCTCTAGGGCCATAAGTGTTCACTAAAAAAGGGTTTTAAAAATTGGAAATTTTAGAGGGGTTTGGGGGGGTAAAAATTACTAAATCACGATTTCTCAAAAATTACCAAACAGATTGGATGGAAATTTGGTATATAGTTTCCTCTAGGGCCTTAGGCGCTCTCTAAGAAAGGGTTTAAAAAAATTCGAAAATTTAGGGGGTTTTGGGGGATCAAAGTTATTAAATCACGATTTCTTCAAAACTACCCAAAGGATTGGAATGAAATATGATATGTAGCTTCCTCTAGGGCCACAGGTGCTCACTAAGAAAGGGTATGAAAAATTTCGAAATTTTAGGAGGGGTTTGGGGGGATCAAAGTTACTAAAATCATAATTTCAGATCTTTTATTATTATGACAATAGTGCTTTTATTATTTAAGATCTATATATATAAAAGCCAAATACCACTCACTAACTGAACACTTCAAAAGATTACAATTACGTTAAAAAGACTGAAAATACTAACCACCACGGGCAACGCCGTACGGGTCAGCTAGTATATAATATATCTGTTACACCTCAGATGTTTTTGTATAATGAAATAAATTTTAAATTTTTTTAACTGCACCATTATTTGTTCTTAAATGTATGATTTGCTTTAAGTTATAATTAATCCCGGCATTTCTTAGTTTTCATAAGAAAGGTACCTTTACACCAAAACGGAATCAACTAATTTAGAATCAGCTAATTATTCTTCACAACTATCGTTTTTTTTTAGATTAGGTAAAAGCAAAAAGGCTTACTGTATTATAAGTCAAACATCTGGAGTTACATATTACACTGTTTCCTCTGGTTGTTAATATCAAAATTTGTTTTAAATGTTGATCATTGATCATGTAAATATTAACTGTGAAATCTCAACGCATGCCGCAATTTGAATTATTGGGGTTGGTCGTGTCTATTTGGATCTCCGTCTTACATTAGCTATGTATAGGTCACCGGTCACTGTATATGCGTCCAAAACATGTTGCTGGGGGTTGAATCGGATTTTACCGTCACTAGTTTTTTCGTCGCGCTCTACTATATACTGTGCACGTGTGTATAGCAGAGTATATAGTTTACTTGGTAATACCTCTGAAATGGACATTGTGCTTCCTCATTTCGTAAGTCGTTTTAAAATAGTTTACTTGGTAATACTCCTGAAATTTATATTGTACTTCCTCATTTCGTAAGTTGTTTTAAAATAGTTTACTTTGTAATACCTCTAAAATGAACATTGTGCTTCTTCATTTCGTAAGTTGTTTTAAAATAGTTTACTTGGTAAAAACTCTGAAATGCACAATGTGCTTCCTCATTTTTGTAAATTGTGTTAACATAGTTTACTTTTGGTAATACCTCTGAAATTGACATGGTGCTTCCTCATTTTGTAAATTGTGTTAACATAGTTTACTTGGTAATACCTTTGAAATTAACAGTGTGCTTCCTCATTTTGTATGTTGTGTTAAAATAGTTTACTTTGTAGTACCTCTAAAATGGACATTGTACTTCCTCATTTTGTAAGTTGTGTTAAAATAATTTACTTGGTAATACCTCTGAAATGCACATTGTGATTCCTCATTTCGTAAGTTGTTTTAAAATAGTTTACTTGGTAAAACCTCTGAAATGGACATTGTGCTTCCTCATTTTGTAAGTTGTGTTAAAATAGTTTACTTGCCTAAGTTGTATTTACCTCTTAAGTGGACATTGTGCTTCCTCATTTTGTAAGTAGTGTTAAAATAGTTTACTTGGTAGTACCTCTGAAATGGACATTGTGATTCCTCATTTTGTAAGTTGTGTTAAAATAGTTTACTTCTTAATACCTTTGAAATGGACATTGTGCTTCCTCATTTTGTAAGTTGTGTTAAAATAGTTTACTTGGTAGTACCTCTGAAATGGACATTGTGCTTCCTCATTTTGTAAGTTGTGTTAACATAGTTAACTTGGTAGTACCTCTGAAATGGACATTGTGCTTCCTCATTTTGTAAGTCGTGGTAACATAGTTTACTTGGTAATACCTCTTAAATGGACATTGTGCTTCCTCATTTTGCAAGTTGTGTTAAAATAGTTTACTTGGTAGTACTTCTGAAATGGACATTGTGCTTCCTCATTTTGTAAGTTGTGGTAACATAGTTTACTTGGTAGTACCTCTGAAATGGACATTTAACTTCCTCATTTTTTGAAAATTGTGTTAAAATAGTTTAATTGGTAGTACCTCTGAAATGGACATTGTGCTTCCTCATTTTGTAAGTTGTGTTAAAATAGTTTACTTCTTAGTACCTTTGAAATGGACATTGTGCTTCCTCATTTTGTAAGTTGTGTTAAAATAGTTTACTTGGCAGTGTTAGTATAATCAAATTTCAGATTAAACGAATATGACCCACGATTTATAATTATGATTTACAGTTTTCCTTCTGTCGGCAGTCCCGCGACTGCTTTTTATTTCCTAAAATGTTGTTCACTGTACTCCGCAGAAATAATAATAATTCGACCACGCAGCTGAACCGCTGACGTGAGTTGAGCAAATTTCCAAAATTAAGTTTATAGACCGATATTTTAGGGTTTCCACCAACAATTTGGGAAATAGGTCTATTCACGACGGTGCTGAATAGCTGCAAAATGGTTCGCACGCCATTCCGCATATTTTGAGTATCTTCAATAACACAAAGCATTGCGTGCTTCGCACGCCATTCCACATATTGAGATTGTCTTCAATACACAATGCATTGCGTGCTTCGCACGCCATTCCACATATTGGGATTGTCTTCAATACACAATGCATTGCGTGCTTCGCACGCCATTCCACATATTGGGATTGCCTTCAATACACAAAGCATTGCGTGCTTCGCACGCCATTCCACATATTGGGATTGTCTTCAATACACAATGCATTGCGTGCTTCGCACGCCAAACCTCGTATTAGGGGTATTTTCAACACACAAAGCATTGCGTGCTTCGCACGCCAGCCCCGCGGTAGAATCCACCACTTGGCTTTGAACCGGGTACTTCTATGGTATTTCACGTTTTGATCGATTTTGGGGGAACCAAGCGAGCTATAAGGTCGCGTAAAAAAACAAAATGTGCAGAATAACATCTTACATTTATATTTTTAGAAAAAACTCTAAAAAAAATTCATTCTCTTAGTAAAAAAAACTTACTTCCGGTTGTTGGATTTTTTTGGCTAACGAACTCGTCCGAGCCACTTACACAACCAACACGTGTACCAAATTTGGACCAAATCGGACTTAAAATGCGACCGCTAGAGTGCGAACACATATATACATATATATATATGAATTTTAATGACACCCCAAAACGTGTTCTGGGGACCATGATCGGTGCTCATTTGCTACTCCCGACCTTGGGTCTCACCATAAGGGCCACTGCAATAGCTCATTTTTCCTATGGAAATTCGCTAATAACTTACACGAGGAATTATTTGTAAAATAATAAATGGGTGATTAACGCATTTCTATTCTCTTTACACAACAATTTCTACATGTGTTTAAGTAAAACAACAAAGTAACTATAACCTTAAATAAAAACATAACTGCAACACAGATTCAACATAAGTGGAGAGTATATTATCATGGTCTAGGGAATCGTGTAGGTGTACACGCAGGGTGCATTAGTCAGGACGTATATAAAGCTGTTCAATTAATCCGACAACTTTGACACACCGCGCTGGCGTGCATTACACCAACTGCGTTGTTAAATTATAATTACAGAATTTGACAGAAGTTTAGCCAATTTGCATGTGTCAATTACTCAACATATTCAGATTTATTCTGTAACTGCGTTACAACCATACAAGACAGCTCTATATCGCGCACGTAAAGGGGCGTATTCTAACCTCAT
This sequence comes from Philaenus spumarius, assembly GCA_018207615.1. Classification (NCBI taxonomy): domain Eukaryota; kingdom Metazoa; phylum Arthropoda; class Insecta; order Hemiptera; family Aphrophoridae; genus Philaenus; species Philaenus spumarius. The sequence goes on from JAGFPH010009231.1 coordinate 41,706, forward strand.
TATTTCGTAAAGTCATTACCGTTATCACTAAGTGCTGTTCTCTTCGTTCAATTCGGTAACACGACAAGTATAAAATATTCGAATATTTTTTAGTCAAACATAAAAATGATAAGATTTATAGTCTCAAGTATGCGAAGTTTGTATAGACAGTTCCTAATCACGTTTATAATGGACATAATGTATTATCAAACAGAAAAAAAACTAATTGAAACGTATTTGAATTCTTCGCGTAACGAAATCGTGTGTGATAGGTTTGACCGAAAGCAAAAAATAAACGGTACCAGGAACTGGCACATACTTTCTCACAAACATATTTAAATTATTATCACGCAAATGTGAGCTTAACACTGAAACATTATGAGAAGCGGCCGACGCACAGTATATTGCATGTCAATCCCTGTGATTCACTGTGACTTGTAGGGTGGGGTAGGAGAGGTGATTTTTTATTAAAGTTGGAGATTACTTAATAAATATTAATATTATTATTATCTAGAGAGAAAACTATTCGATCGATTTCGAACAAATTTACACCAAACACGTCAATTAGGTCTTTATAGATTCACGAAAAAAGGTTTTGAAAATTTTTGAAAAACAACCCCCTTTATGGCCAAAAAACACCAAAAATCTGTTATTATTATTACCTAAACGAGAATTTTTAGAAAGATGCGGTTTTTTTGCATATGGTAGGGCACATTAAAGGCTATAAATAAGCCAAATTTTATAAAAATCGTTAGAGCCGTTTTTTTATAAAATAATAACTGATTTTTTGGAGGTTTTTTGGCCAAAAAGGGGGTTGTTTTTCAAAACCCTTTTTCGTGCATCAATACAGGCCTACTTGACACGTCTGGTGCAAATTTGGTTGAAATCGATCGAATAGTTTTCTCTCTAGCTTTGTATACATACAGACAGACATTTTTTGTAAACACCACTTTTTTGGACTCAGGGGGTCCCAAAACGGATATTTCCACAAAAATCTCAACATCGATTTTTTTTGCGATCACTATACTTTCTCTATACTATAGTATAGTGAGAAAGTAATAAACTGTTTTATAAGAACTAAAAAAACCTTAAAACATAGACAATTGGTATAATAATGTGTACATATATAAAAAAAACCGTTCGTATGGTTTAAAAACAAAACAAAACTTGGAAGTAAAAATTAAAGACGGCTTTTAATTAGATTAGTTAGATTTGTTTATTGTACAAAAACATTTTTTACAGAAACAGGTACACTGTCAATTTTAAAATACAAAACAAATTTAGATTAAAATTATTATAACTACTCTTATCCTACATTTCTTAATTTCAAAGTGGACATATAAAATATTCACTGTCATTGTAATAAGCTTTGCTTTATTTTTAAACTGTACTTCATTTCAAGATATGATAGTAAGGGTAAAATTTTAGACTTATGTATAGTGGTATACTCTCAAACAATTTGAAACTATGATATTTAAGTCTGTAATCTTCTTTGTTTCTAGTACTATAACCGTTTTTAAAACAATTTAGATCCATTATTTTTCTAACAGTGTGGACCCAGACTAAAACTAATTTAAATAAACGGTATCAGGAAACTGACACATACTTTCTCCCTCGTTATAGGAACTTAATTTTTAATTTTTAAGAGCAATTTACCCATAAAAATCCATAAAATAACGGAAAACCCAACTTTTCTCAGAAACGGCTAGAACCATTTTGATTAAAATTTTATAGTTCGTAGTAGGTACTTTAAGTCCCTAATAAACTATAAAATTTTAATCAAAATAGTTAGAGCCGTTTTTTGAGAGAAGTTGATTTTTCCGTTATTTTAAGGGTTTTTATGGGAAAATTACCCTTAAAAATAAAAGATTCACAAAAATGAAAAAAACGCCTGGAGATACCGCGAATTAGTACCTCCATACCAAATTTCATCAAAATCGGACGACTGGTTTAGGCTCTAGGTCTTATAACATCCACACAGACACACACACTCCGTAAACCACTTTTTTAGGTTCAGTTGGACCCAAAACGGATATTTCCACCAAAAACTCAAACTCGAAAATTTTGACGAATACAATACTTTCTCCATATACTATGGTACCGGTATAGGGGGAGAAAGTAAAAAATATTGTCTACAACTAGTTCTTTGGACGAGACTTTCCGTATTTTTTTAGCAAAAAAACTTTGTCTACAGCACTACATTCCCCCACATGACTACGATTTACCTCAACGCGGACTCTATTCGTGCACGATAGAACATCTCACAAGTCACCATTGAAGCACAATTTTTTTAAATAGAGAAATCATAACTTATTTGTCGAAATTTGCCCTTAACATAATCCAGATGAGTTTTCCAATTCAGACACTCGTCTATTTCCACAGCTAGAAATTTATGAGATTTTACAGGATTTGGAATATTTTCATGATTTGAAAAATTCTCTTTTGTTTTGAAATCAGTTGTGTCAGTTTTTCAAAATTCAGCAAAAGCCTGTTTTCACCAAACCAAAATTTAATTTCGTTTAGAGACCGAATTACTGCACTTAATAAATGTTTAATGCAGTTTTCTTTGATCACTGCAAATAATATCAATTTATTTCAAATTAGTATCATGAGAAATATCATTAATATAAATTAGGAATAATAAAGTGCCTAGAATGGAACCCTGTGGTACACCGTATGACATTTAACTAATCAGACATGCATTTGTCATTTCTCCTGTACAATAAACGTTCTCCTGTGCAATAAACGTGTAGGCACAGTGCAATATTTACGTGTAATCAAATTGCCTACGTTACGCCTAAATTTAAACACGCCCACCACTGTTTGAAACTGCCTGAGATTGTTGATTGTCAAATTGAGCCAATCTAAGTAGCTGATAAAAAGATGTTACATACGTTTAAACATTTCATAACATGTTAATTACATAATGTGAAGTAAATTACAACCTTTCGGTTTTACACAAGCTTGGCAGGCGATGATAACCGCTCAGGTTTTTCGACTAAAAAAATACTTAAGTTTGATAACATTGCTGAATTCAATTTAACCATTCTGAAAATAATTTTACAGTAAAAATGATTCTCTACTGAAAAAGGTGATTTTTTTTACTAACGGTGAATAATGGTTTTACTGTTTTCTAGTAGGCCAAAGGAATAGTGTAACAAATTTAAAATATAAGTGACATTTTTCATTGTTTTAATAAAAAAACACAAACTTCTTATTTTTGTGTATTTTTTTCGCAGAGCTATTTTAAAGCGATATTATGTGAAAAATTCTGAATAGACTGTCTTAGTTTAAAAAAAAGGAAGACCCTTACTCTTATTTAGGTAATATTATGAAGATACATTACATTGTTTTTACCAATAAAAATTGTTTTTTAAAATAAATTTTTAATTTTAGAAATTTGTTTGTACTTATCTTAAAGTGCACTTACAGACCTAAATATAAACAATTATATATTTTAAATCCCCCAGAACGGTTAAATAGATTTTCTTGAATCATAGCTAAGAACACTCTCGATCAAGTCACCTTTAAAAAAAACTCATTAAAAATCAGTTCATCCGTTTTTGAGATACGATGCCACATACTGATATACAGACTTATAACACATCACTGTTTGCGTCAGGGGTTAATAAAAGCATCTGTAAATGGTGTACTACAAGCGGTTCTTAGAATATCAATTCAAGTATTAAAAAAAATCAGAAATTTCAACTATTGAAGTCACCGTTTAAATGAAAAATGTTCTGTAACGTAGGTTAGGTTATATAACTGGGCAAATAAAGCTATAAGTTCATATCACATATATTATTTCTCAAGGCCATTTTTTTGTCGTTACACCATACATCATCAAATTACATGAATGAGGCATCATTTTTAAAGCTTTCCTTAACCGCTACACCGGAAAATTATACAAAATACAATTATACGAAAAAATACAAAAAAAAAGAAAGAAAGAAATAATACGAAAGTAACAGTGATGTAAGATCAAGTAAGTTGTAGGGATATTTTCCTGGCGTTGGCAACACTGGTGATAACAATACCCAGCTGGAGAGTGATAACAACACTAAATACGCATTATACGATACTAAATATACGGTGTGTACTTTAATTAAGTGGGCTTTAAGTAAGTTAGAATGCAAATGCTTCGCACGGGTCAGCTAGTATTATTTATAATATAATTTTCGGGTTATATATATATTTACATGACATAATTGCTAAATAAACGTCAAAAACATAAGAAATATAAAATTATCCACGTAGTAATTTAACGAGGTTTAGTGCAGTAATACGATAATGACTTCTTGCGCCCCAAAGCAGCACTTTGGGAAAACAAATTGTCTGGTAGAAATTATGGTGATACGTCACTTGTGTCATGTTTTTCTTGTATAATAGTGCCTATAAAACATAAATTTGTTGGAAAATTTCATATTGTTTTGCTATTTTAGTAGCGAATCCCCTCAAGCGCAAAACAATATTTTTATGGTAATAAGATAAGCAATAATCTAGGGGAAGACGCACTAGATGGAAGATAAAAATATCCAATTTGAATTCAAGACGAAAGAGTATAGAACAATAATAAATACATTTCGCTAAATTTAGAGATTTTAACTATAATTTGGAAATTTAATTTTAAATGTTATCTCAACTTATTTGATACTAGTGGACCCAGCAATGCTTCGCTATTGCTTGATTTAATTTAAAGGATACCTAGTTATTCCATTTCATTACATTGACTTAAGTAATCGTACTGCAAAATGGTTTTATGCCGCTTAAGAATATACTACACAAATTTCAATTTATAGTTTGAAAATTTTTATACATAATACAATAAACTGTTTGTTAGCTTTTACTTAATCTAAAAAAACTGATAGTTTTGAAGAATTGTAAAAAACCTGATTTCAAATTAGCACAATTGGTTGCAAATAAATGTGTTTTGGTTCATTGTAGGCCTAACATAAAATAAAGTACAGTTTTTGATCCAAACCAGCTGTTTTATGTATATTATATAACAACCAATGTTTGAATTGATTTAAAATATAGTACTTATAATATATGCATTATGAGTTGTTTTTGTTTGCTTTAAGTTGGCCAATCTAACCTAATAATGCTGTTGGGTTTAAAGAATAATAAACTTATTATAAATGCTAAGTAATGTTGCTATGGTAATGAATGTGTAAACAAACATGACGTGTTGCTAAGCTTTTTTATACGATCAGCTGTTTTTGTGCGCTATGGTCTTGAGTCCATACAAAAGAGGCTGTTTAGTTTTTTTCCAAATTTGAAACTTTTTTGGTAAACTTTTCAAATTTTTCTTTATATAAAAACCTAGTTCGGATTATTACGAAAATTTTAAAACAAAAAATAGCCAAATTGGTACAGCCGTTCTCAAAATGATGCGCTTACAAAGGAACAGCAATTCATTTTTATTATATGGATTCAGAGTGTGTGAAAAGTCTGAGAACGGTTTAATATTTCGTATATAAGGAAATTTTTAAGGTAGATGTGATTGAGGAACCTACTCTATGTAAAAATACTATTTTATTAAATTGTCAAAAATTAGGTCCGCCATCTTGGATCCGCCATTTTGAATGTAATTTTTTTTAAAATAGGAAAATTATCATATGATACATCATTTCAATGCAGAATTTTGAGTCAAAATCAATGCTGAAAACCGCACGACCATATCTCAAACTGTTTTGAACATATTTTCATTTATTTACATTGAATCAATCATATAAATATGATTAATTTAATAACCATATCATTATTATTATTATTTTTGTTCATTATTGTTAAAATTAATATACAATAAATTAATAACTTATGATTTGATTGTTTGATAATGTTTAATTTTATTCAACATTAAAATTTGATTAGTAAGACATTCAATGTACTTTATTTCATTTTTAAACTAAATGATATGATTCACTGAAGATAAATGCAAATATCTTTAGAACGGTTTGAGATATGGATGTACGTTTTTAAACATCGATTTTTTCTTAAAATTCTGCATTGAAATGATATACCACATGACCACTTTAGTACTTACAATATAAGAAATTTACATTCAAAATGGCGGATCCAAGATGGCGGACCAAATTTTGTACATGTTAATCAAATAGTATATTTACATAGAGTAACTTCCTCAATCACGTCTACCTTTAAAATTTAATTATATACGAAATATTAAGCCGTTCTCAGACTTGTCACGTACCCTGTAGATACCGTTTTAACGCGCAGCCAATGCCCTAATCGGCCTAATAACACACTATTACGAATATTTAAACACAGAACTAGTCTTATTCTTAACCACAAATTAAATCTTTACAAAAAAAAACTTGTGTGCCTTATACATATAGGTACGATTTACTTTTACTGCATAAATCTGCAACTACACTACTTGTCTGCATCCCACCCAAAAAAAAAAAGACGAAGCCAAATTAATCACGCATAAGAGTTAGTACCTTCAAATAAAAAACTAGCTGTTACAGTTTCATCATTGAAATATCAGATTAATATTTGTCCGAAACTCGACAATAGATAACGTACAATGTTTTATAAGCTAGCCCTATATCAACTAAATCAACACATATAAATAGTTGGCCATTTTCAGTCGGCCGTCAACAATAAAATGTGCACAAAAAAAAAATAATTAAATAGTGTGCTTAAGACCACACGTTGGAAGTGATAACTTCTATGACCAATTTATATTTTTTTGTCCGTACTAATATTAGAGGAGGAGGAATAAGGATAAAATAATTTAAAACATTAATGACTTTGCTGACTTTGGTATTTAATATACATATAACACAAATAT
>JAGFPH010009232.1:18185-30443 GCA_018207615.1 Philaenus spumarius
TTCCAAATTGTTGTCATTATTTCTTTAAAGGTGGTACAAAAGTAACTTTCAAAATAAAACATTTCAGTATTTAAGTACAAACATTTATTTAATAAATAAAATTGCTTACCAATAACATTCACAATCAACACTTTTGTATATTTTATGTATACTAGGGGCTCTGCCCCTGGCGTCCCAACCCCGCCTTGGCCTACGGCCTTAGATGACTGCTTCGCTTCGCTCGCAGTTGGAAAACTCTCTAAAGGCCCTAGCTAATATTTGGCTCGTTTGTACCTGGGTGACCGAGCATCGCTCAGTATTTTTAACATCTGGATTGTATGGATAAAATATCTAGTAGAATACTTAGTAACTTTGAAGGAGGTATGCAAATAATTTTAACCTATTCGCCTTCTAAGTGACTTGAAAGGTGGTATAAAAAAAAGTTCAAAGTTTAAATTTTATGCGCATTTTTCAGAATTTATGTGAGTTTTTGCAGACATAAAATCCATCGCATTCGATTCCTGACGTCAAATAACAACTATATGCAAGTTTTCATCAAAATTGTTAGAGCCGTTAGCGAGATCCCCGAAATAAATTTATAAATAAATATACAGATATACAAGAATTTCTCTTTAATAAGATAAGATTCGGACCACAAATAATTGTATGACGTCAATTTAAACAAAATGAAATTATCCTTTATCTTTTACGTAAAGGAGAACATAAAGTGCAAGAACAAACATATTTATATAGGTGAAAACAAATTAGCTATAAACAAAATTCAAAACTGTTGATTAAATGGTAGCTTAGTGTAAACCATCTGCTAATAGTTGCACATTACCCAAAGTAAACTCACCGAACGATGTTGCATAAATCCATCATTAAACAATTAAAGTTAGAGATATTATCACTAGAAAGCTTTTGCATTTACGTTCTTACAGAAAGTAGTCTTATTTTAAATATATTTCAAACATATTTATACAAGAAGATATATTGCAGAACACTTAAATGTATGATCTGTAGATAAAGGAAATGAATAACATTTTTTTAACAAGAAGTCATAGTTTACATTATGTATAAACAATCTTCTACGTACCAGGTGTCTTAAAAGTCCCCCCCCCCATTATTTTTTTTATGAACGGAAATAGACAGATTTGCTTTGGGGATTGTTAACATGACCTAAAATTGACTTTTTTGTGTATCGCAGATTTCAAACCCTCCCCCACAAATGGGGTATTTTGGGGGTAAGTCGAAAATTTTGAATGAGAACCCCTATTCAAGGGTCTATTTATTTTGAAGGTATTGATAAATGAAGAATCTTGGCGCATACCGGAGGTATGTATGTTGACTCTATCCAACATAAATGACCAATCAAAGTCGCATTCTTTTCAAAAAACACCTATTTAAAGTTTCATTAATAATTATGTTTAATAATAATTTGTAGCTTAATAAATGGCGATAAAATTTTAATAGAATAAATATGAATAATTTTCCATTTAACCAAGGATAAACCGCAATTTTGTAAAGGATATGTTAAAGTCTAAGTGTGCCAAAGTTGATATTTTATGTACCATATTTATTATACTAAAGTACAATGGTAACGTAATAGAGTCATATATATGATTTGTTCTGAAATTGATGGTACTGTTTTGATTTATCGAAGAAAGTAATTATGTGTTTGAAAGTGTATTTGCACTCTTAACTTGAATTGAAATACCAAATGTAACAAGAGTAAATAAACTTTTTAAATATCATAAAATAACATTTGCTTATCAAAATTATTACCTTGATAAGTAAATTTTAATTCAGAGATGTTAAATTATATTATTAGATAAAAGTTATAAAAATGAAACTAAATTTTAAATATTACAAATAGTTATCTAAAAAAAAATTAACTTGCAACAAAACAAATATACAATTAGAAAACTATATGAATTCAAAACGAAATCCTAATTGCCAATATTCAAATTGCATGCGAGTTTTAGTTTTATCCAAAGAAAAAGTAAAATGATACATAACTCTTGCAGTGGTCAACAAATATTTCTATATATATATATATTGAAATTAAAAATTTTAATACAACGTTTCAAAAAAATAGTGTAACAGAATATATTTAATTTTAATTAATATGTTTAGGATTCCTATAATTTTTTAAAACAATTTTGATATGTAGTTGAAATGTTCTCTTATTATGGAAAAGTCGTGTTTAAACTGAAATTTGGAATACTTTCAACTCTTGCTATCTCTATTTACACAGAATTAGTTGAGATAAGCGGTAAACTAAGTTTCAGAATATTATAATTCTTACAAAATAACTTTTACTCGACAGTCATTCAGATAGGCCTACAATAGTTACAGTGAATAGAATTAATGCTAAAAATTATAAAGTACATTGTTACAATATTGTATTTCATTCCTTTTTTTTCGCATTTAATGAGTAAACATTAGTTTTATTGTTGCTATGGGTGAATCGGATTTTACCGTCACGCTCTATTAAACGACCGTCATGCATCACGTCATGCTCTAATGTGAAACGCTCTCTGCCGTCAGTTTGAAAAAGTTTTGGACTGGCCGAGATTCGAACCATCAGACTAGTGCTTTAGCCAGCTAGGCTACAATCGCATTGCTAATTTAGTAAATTTGAGTTGGGTATGTAAGTTTAACAGATTGTCCTACATCGTAGGCTTAATCTGTTAATGTTAATTACAGTGTATAGTTTACTTAGTAATATCTCTGAAATGGACATTGTGTTTTCTCATTTCGTAAGTGTTAATTAATAAAAAGTTTACACTTCTCCCGTTAGTTCTTAAGCACACAATTACATTTTTGTATGTCATAACTCTAATTTAAATTTACTAAGTAAATACATTTATTATAACCTACAACATTTTACGGTTATCATAACTTTAACAAACTATGTATAGAATATTCGATTGAGGAACTATTCTGTAATTTGAAGTACATTTTTTAATTCAATTTATACATTTTAATTAATTGCTTTTTGGTTAAAAATATTTTGGAATAGTGACTTGACTATAAATAGGTTTGGTATGTTTTCTTTCCTAGGTAAATTCCCTTTTCTTTGATAATGTGAATTGTTTGCTCATAACGTTTTAATCGAGAGTTCTTCCACCTTGTTTGGTATATATGCCACGTACGTTTTCCAAATTAATAATTAGTTTCTGAAACTTGATAATTAATTAATTATAACTAATAAAAGTTAGGTAAATTTATTTTTTCCTCTAGACTAAAAATCGAGAAGGAGTTGTAAACAGAAATATTTGCAACTTGTATTTGTTACTTAAAAGTTTCAGCTTTACCATCCTTTTACCCAATATAGAGTCCCGGCTGTTACGAAAATACCTTTATGTGAGACTAAATCAGCTGTTTAATTATGTGACTTGAGGTAATTTAAAACATATCTGACAAGTACAATTGACTTTGAAATTACCGGCCTTCTGGTCATCGGTTTTGTGGATCTAATTTCCGATTGGGAGCAATTTCAATGTCGGTTGTAATTCGGTTTAATGGTTTACATATAAGGCAATAACTAACCTATAACGAGTCCACCCTCGCAATGACACGGTGCAATCACCAGATTTAGTTATGGTCTGCAACATGAAGTGCCTTGAGGCAGTGTAATTTATCTGGATTTATGAATAAATTATTTCAAACTCAGTCTAACCTATAACTGTGATGACATTATTTTGTGTTTGGATTTGTTAATATTGAACGTGGTTTGTATTTTTATATAGTTTTGCTTTTCTATATTTACATGTAAATTGCCGTGTATTTATGTACATAATTGTCTGAAAAATGCTTTGTCAGGAGCGTGATTAAATGTGCATTTAAATAATATATTGAATCATATTTATTACACATGGTAAATTTAAGAAATATATATATATAAATAAATTATGCATTTATAAACAATACATATTTATGGAAATTTATTCCTTTATAGATAAACTAAGTGTTTATATCTTTTAATTTAAACTAAAATTTATGTATTTGGAATAGAGAATCAGCTGTAGATGCAATAAATTATTTTCTAAATGTTTTTATAAAAACCAACACATATTTCATTAGAATAGTAAAAATTAGAAGATTTTTCGATATGTTGGGAATGTGAGATATATCTTTCTTGAAAACCCAGAAAAACACTTTCATGACTTATATACTATTAATTATAAGTGATTTTGATTACTCACGTTAATGATCCTTGTCTGTTTTTCTCTATCTAAAAAACAATTGCAATTTCGGACTTATCAGTTATATATAAAAACATTACGAACACAAAATAACATACAAACAACACATATTCACTCCGTTTGGAGATCGTAAAAGTTCAATGCGCACTGTCGTATCGCGAACATTGACGTGCACGTCGTTTGGTAAATTAGCACTGACTTACGCTAGGGTAAACAGTACCGCAGTTACTCCCTCCCCGTCTCGTGATTATCGTATCGAATAATAAGTTTGATTTGAATGATTGTTGGTCATTCAATATGTTGTTAGGGTTGGACTTTGAAGCTCTGTAAATTTCAAATTATTCCAATGCGTCTAGAGTTTGTCCTTTTCTACATTTGTGTAGTATACTCAGGTTGGTGTTGATGTCAGTGTAGGAATGGAGATTATGAATAAGATGTTCTGCGTACGTGGATTTTATATTCCTCAGGTTACTGGGTGGTAGATGTTCCTTGAACCTTATGTTAAAAGTCCGTCCGTTTTGACCTATGTAGAAACTAGGGCAATCGTTACAAGTCAATTTGTAGACGCCAGTTGCGTTATGTTTCTCCACATTAGTTTCGGTTTTTGTTTTAAAATAACGATTCTAATTTGTTGGTTGTACGGTAAGTGACTATTGTATTGTTCCTGGCCATTATGTTTCTCAGGGTGTGATTGAATATGTGCCGCACTCACATGATGCGTATTTTACCTTCTGTTTTACTATTATATTTGACTCTGTAAGTGCTTTGTGTGTCTTTCTATTGTGTTTCGCTATTAATTGGTCTACAATGGTAGTCCTGTATCCGTTGGCCTGGGCGATGTGCTTAATTAGGTTTCTCTCTTTCTCATAGTTTTCGGAAGACATGGGGATGTATAAGAGCCTATGTACATAACAGTTCTAGGCGGCAAGTTTTTCTTCTTGTGGGTGGTGGGGTGTTTTATGTATAGTTTTATCAGTAATTGTTGGTTTATTATAGATTTTGAAAGTTATTTCATTGTTAATCCGAGATATGCTTAGGTCCAAGTAATTCAAGTTATTGTTGTTTTCGATTTCCAAGGTGAAGGTTAGGTTCGGGTGTATATTGTTAATGAATTTGGTTAACAGGCATAATTAATTGTCTCTCGCTACCATTGAACAAAATAATGTTGTCATCCACGTATCTGTTATAGAAAATTATATTGTTCTTGTAAGGATTGGAATCAGCCAATATGTAATTATTCTCTATATTGTTTAAATATATATCAGACAAGATGCTAGATAATATATTGAATGACCAACAATCATTCAAATCAAACTTATTATTCGATACGATAATCACGAGACGGGGAGGGAGTACCTACGATACTGTTTACCCCAGCGTCAGCCAGTGCTAATTTACCAAACAACGTGCACTTCAATGTTCGCGATACGACAGTGCGCATTGAACTTTTAATATCTCCAAACGGAGTGAATATGTGTTGTTTTTATTTTGTGTTCGTAGTGTTTTATATATAAATGATAAGTCCAAAATTTATTGTTTTTTAGATAGAGAGAAACAGACAAGGATCATTGACGTGAGTAAAAAATCACTTATAATTAATATTATAAAAATTGATCCATGGCTAAAATGATTAATTCTAACTTACATACTGTTTAAATATACGAGTAGGCCTACTCCGTTTTTATCTAAATAGTTACTCCATTACGTAAGGAAATAAAAATGACATGTATATTTATTTTTATCGCGAAAAAAACATCTTTGAGAAAGTCTTAAAACTTAAGAATTAAAAAAGAAGTTTTGGTGTAATTAAATAAATACCTTTTAAACTCGCCCCAGCATTACTTTGTCCCCCATCCAAAGTATACCAAAGTAGCATTATTGGAATATAAACAAGTTAGTATGTTCTATATACTAATGTCGAATTGCAAGTGATACTGTTATCGGTCCGTATCTACTTATGTTATAAAGTCAAATAAACGAGTAACCATACAAGGGTTCTATTCATTGTTTTAAGGTACGGAACGCTAAAAACAACAACAAATCTTTCACACATTTCATCATGCACAATACATTTAATGATTAAATTACACATTCGCATCTATGGATGGTGAATTATTGAAACCATACCATACACACACATTATGTATGACAATTTATTTATCTCTAGGATTATCTAAAAATGTATATAATTTAATTGTGAAAAAAAATTTATTGTAACTTTCTTTAAATTTCATGACAGCAAATGATTAACTTATGAAAAAGTTAAATGTCGATTTCAATGTAGTATTCTATAATAATGCAGTCACAAAGGTATTATTAAGGTGGCGTTATACCAGTCACGTTATATTGACAAGTTTGCGTAGTCTAAGTAAATCTAGAGTAGCTATTAAAATAACAATAATTTCTTAGGATTCATTAGGCTTAATCACGCAATCAAAATAATATAAAAGTATTATTTAAAATAAAGAAAATACAAATTATTTTCTTTGTTCTTCTTTTCAATCAGTTTTTATAGATAGTAAATAACTGTTTAGTGACCTAATTATAGATATTGTTTTATATTATGATTGCCATATTTGTTAAAATTATGTGGTAACAATTCTAGAAAAATAGAGGTTTGAATGAGGTATTACAAATAAATTAATACCTAAATGTTAAATGTGTTAAATTAATGTTGAAGGCAAAACATTCTAATTTCGCTTATAGTTTATTCGAATTTACGTAACCCAAGTTAAATATCTGGTTGAAAAAACTACATATTTATAATACCTAAATCATAAAAAATGTTGTCTGTATCATTTAAATAATTTATGTAATAAATTGATAAAGACAAATTTAATAAAAAATGAAAGACCATAGTGCAAACTATAAAATACGCAAACATAATAGGATAGTATAAATGAAGAAATATGTAAGCAACTGAATTTCTAATAAGTTCTTTGCCATATAAAATACAAACAAAGTGGTGCACCTCACATCGTTACACTCAAGCCTTTACTCTACTGATGTTGAGTGACCTTGTGGCTGAGACGTTAGCGTACCTGACTGTGGTTCGAATTCGATTGAAGATCATGGATGTTCATGTTGAAGTTGAAACCCCCAAAAAAAACCTAAGGAGGATTCCTCCAGTTTACAAAAAAAAAAAAAATGTAAGGGATTGTTTGTTAAATCAATAATATTATTTGTAATACTATTCAATATAAGTATAGAAATTACTGTTAACAGTTGTACTAGGTTTCAATGATTATAAATTTTTCAATGGGCGTGACTGTTGTGCAATTGTTTATTATAGGTTTGAGTGAGATATATTAATGTAAATCATTTCTATCTATGTATTGTTATTGCTTTGAAATTTATTATTTTATGTAAGTTCATTCAATGTACACCCACTATATACAATGTCCCTTGTTATATATATTATATTCGTAAAAAAAAAGGAAATATAATGAAATATAAGAATCTTTATTATTTCTACCATTCCAGCTAAGCAAAATAATACGTTTAACAATATAATGTCACCGTCATTCAGCAGATGTATTAGAGCTATACTTATAAATTACTATTGAATTTGATTCAAAAATAACCTTGGATTATCAAACAGCATGACATTTAGGCCACCTTTATCCCTAAAACATAGTTAGATTTAATTTAAAATTAGATCAAAGAATTTGTTATACATTATCTAGGACATACTGTGTCTAAATATATTTGTTTAAATGTTTAATACACTAATGCTTCAGATGCATGTGTTATATCAGATTGTATGAAGTCAATTCAGTAACAATACACAAACGCCATTGACAGGCTGTTTGACGCGCTTATCAAGGGTAATATCCGAGCTTTATCCATAACATACATTAATAAGTTATAATTACACCGTATGTGACTTCTAATTTTCTTTAATTAACTCCAGCGAATTTCAAGTTGCGAGCCCGCTGATGTTTGTATAAATTACATGATGAACATGTTTCAGTGTTTTAATGTTTGGTTACTCAAATGAGTAAGGATATCATGATGGCACAATCGCCCCAAAAACAGTAATGAAAAGAAAATTAGAAATCACAGACGATGTAAGTACTTTATAACTAATTAATAATATCGTTAACTTGGATACCTATATTCGAAAATCAGTTTTAAATTTGAAATATATCATATAGATGTTATGTTGAGACATGGGGTTTCTAGTATTTCTAAATGCTTAGGTCAGTTTCGTAAAAGGCTAGTAGGAAATGGACATTACACTAAATATTATATTTAGGTTAAAAAATGATTTAAAAAAAAAACACATTTATTTTTCCACAGCGAAGTCGATTTATTTTATATTAGTTGGTACAGTAGATATTTTAATACATTTTGTAGGATAACTATTAATTGAGCTAAATTGTAGTTTTCGTAGAGACTGCATAAGTTTGCATTATTTGGAATAGTTGTGCTTATTACTGACGAGTTTAATGTTAAGTTGTTCTACGTATGGTGACCATTTAGTTAGATATGGTTGGTTAAGGTTTAACTTGTTTGCCATAGTTACGTATACAATCACTGTTAGAGCTGTGGCTTGGATACCAAACTAGAGTGATTAGGTAACTATACTCTGCTCAGCAGGTGTTTGCAAATAAAGCAATAGTTTCCTATAACTGGGCCAACTTTAAATTTTATGATATTTTAATTGGAAAATATACTGAACAAGAACTAACGAAAAAACAAAAAAGTTAATGTCGGAAATTATTAATAATGATGAAAACGTACATGAAAAGCCGTCCGGATCAGTGTACTGTGAATCTGAAGTGTCATATTCGTCGGGTTTTCTACCGTCCGTTGTAAACCTCGCATATAGCACGAAAAAGATAATGTAGCCTTTCCTTGTAGTCCGACAATAATATACAATAATTAATTAATACACTGATACTTATAATATATATTTAGAAATTGGAAACATTCTGTGACTATACACTATAAGTTGGAACTTCAGGCTATTTTTTCTTTATTAGTTCTAGCTTATATATTGAACAAGAACTAAAGATAACACACATAAACTAATTATCGTATTACTACAAACTTCACAAAGAAACAAATTCACTTTAGAACAACACGCCATTACGTATAAGGCAGATTAAAAGCAAGACTCAAAACTGATAAAAGGGCGTGGACTATGAACTTTCTTATCGCTCCATGATCTTGTCTACAAGGTTTCCGAGATTTAGTTATTTGCTTATTCGTTTGTCTTTAGTCACAGTATATTTCAAAAGTGTAAACATATATAAGTTTGTATATTCATTATTGTCTATGTATATCGTTTCCTAAACGTAGGGTTTTGTTTTTTAGTTAGTCCTTGTTCAATGTATCGTCTAGCTAATATATCATAAAATTTGAAGTTGACCCAGTAATAGTAGACTATTACCACAAATAAGTTTAATTTACCACAGTGATAAATATATCATATTCAAAGAGCCAATTAAACAGGGCTTCTTTACAGCCCTAGCCGTTACGTCAGCAAATAACGGATACGGTGGGTTCACATTCGTCAGTCAGTCGCCTACTTCCTTGTTTGTGTTGTAATTCTCTTTGCATATTTTGCAGTTTTAAATTTTACTTTTTTAAATTTTTATGGTTTTATTAATCCTTAATATCATCCTTAATAAAACCCTGGGATAAAACATATTTAATACATGTCCCCTGGGTACATCAATATAAATGGGACTCTTAAGAACTGACCTCGCCTCTCCTTATGCACTAACTTTATGTATTCTACTAAAATGCCTTTTGCATTCAGCCTCAGTCACTAAAACTCCCGTACTTACTTCCAGAAAAGGATCAAATATATTTAGTTTATACATTCTGCCTGAACTTCACGTACTTCCCAGTATTATTTCGAGCATTGCATGATTTTGGTCCGAGACACTGATAATTAATACTAATTATTTACCTTAGGTCCGTCTTGAGACTCCTTGTCGTTTAGTTTAGACGACATGTTTCGGAGCAGTAACTAACATTAGCAGTAACATGTATAACATTAATTAAAAACATTACAATTTTATAAACACACACATGTACACACACACTAACACACAAGTCAACAGACAAATCACTGGATTTCTGAAATACATGAATGATATAAAAGCAAACATCCAATTCACACTGGAAATTGAATTTCAAAATCAACTCAACTTTCTCGATTTAACATTAACAAAAAACACAAACAGGTTACAATATAAAATATATCGCAAACCTACTACCACAGACGTCACCATACACGCCAATTCACACCACCCATATTCACAAAAGATGGCAGCTTTTCATAGTTTTGTCCACAGACTTATCACGGTACCTATGAACAAGGATGACTACCAAAGCGAAATTAATATCATTAAACATATAGCTGTGGCAAACGGGTACAATACTATAACTATAGACAAGTTAATCAATAGCCATATCAAGAAAAAGAACACGAAACGCTCTGAGAATGACACTACCATAAAAAACAGCTATATTTCTTCAGAATATACTAAATATTTACCCAATGTCTTACAAAACATTTTCAAGAAACATAATATAACCATATCATTCCGTACTAATAATAACTTATATGCTTCGTTAAAACCAAAAATTATCACCCCAATAGAAGAAAGGTCCGGAGTATACAGAATTAATTGCCAGGATTGTGACAAACATTATATCGGTCAAACAGGGAGAACGTTTAAGGAACGTTATAAAGAACATCTGCCTAGCAAGAGCTCTGTTATCAGTAGGTCTAATAAGGCACGTCACCTCATTGAATCGGATCATAAGCCGGGAGACTTCAACTCAACAGTAGAAGCCTTATACACGTGTACAAAAGGAAGAATAATGAATGCAATAGAGGAGTTTGAAATATATAAAACATTAAAAAAACCCAGATGACGTATTAAATGACAAACATACGTTCAACTCCCACTATTTTTACGACACGGCTATCAACCATTTGTATAAAACATACAGAGATAACGATTATTAGGCTGCACTGCATTATACTGACTGGACGTTGAGATGTGGCTTATTTCTTGAATTTATTTGTGTGACGAACCTATACTTGGTGTGTTAGTGTGTGTGTAAATGTGTGTGTTTATTAAATTTTAATGTTTTTAATGTTCGACGAACTCACCAGAGGGATGACCAGAGATGGAGTTACAGCTCCGAAACATGTCGTCTTAACTAAACGACAAGGAGTCACGAGACTGACCTAAGGTAAATAATTAGTATTAATTATTTCGAGCTCGGTCAACGGAACCATTTCCCCTCGCAGTTGTTAATAGGAGATCGTCTGAACTGTTTTCTTCAACGTCGGGACGCTTAATAATTCAACTCCAGCCGTCTTGATTTAATCAAACATAGCGGGTTTTTCGATTACCACGCTTCAAATATCCGGCTGTCTTCAACAAGTTGGTCTATGATTTGTGAATTTCCTCGACAAATGCAACGTGAGTTCGAGATGCAACGTGTACGATTACTTCTAGAGGGGTTCTTTAAGACGGCATTCGTATTTTATGAGGGTTGGAGATTAATTAGGAACAGTCGTTTCTCTCATTGACAATCGTAGTTTTATATTAAATACAATTTTCATTCTTTAATTTATTGTAAACATCGCTTGTGCATCTGTCAGATAAACATTATTTACTTGAAAGGAATCTAATTTCATACGGAAATAATAAATTGGCTCTGAGTTTAAGATTACACTGTAATAGTCTCTAAACAGATTTATTTTTCTCATTAGCTAATTGCAAAATTTTATTTAAAATAATAATTTTTACGTCTAGAACTATTTTTTTAGTGTTTTATAATAAAAGAGCAGTTTTTTGTGTGTTTAGAGCCTACGATCAGTTTCTAACATTATGATCTCTTTTATTTATCTTAAGATTTTTTTTTCATAAACAGACAACATGGTGATTGTTTTACGTTTTTGAAATATGATTTCCTTAATATTTTTTATAATCGATTTTTATACTGGTATTGTGATTCCTGGTATTTGAATATATAATAAATGCATGTAAGTAATTTCTAATGTGTTTTTGTTGCTAGTGGTGAAGTGCTTAGT
>JAGFPH010009233.1:0-13573 GCA_018207615.1 Philaenus spumarius
TGAGAACAAATTAGTAATAGAATAAAATAAAACAAAAAACATAATCCATAAAGATAAATGTAACAAATCATGTTGAACAAATAGAAATAAACATAAGATTTGAAGAAGTCAGATTTTTTAAACAATTTTAACATACACATATTACACACTGACAAATTTTAACATACAATCAGCAGAAATACTATTTAAAATACTAAGCATAACAGAACAAAAAGACTAACAAACTATGTGATCCATAAAATAAAATAACACATTTCGATTAAGTAAATTTGAACAAATATATTTAATTGCACAAAATGGAAATAGCCTATATAAATGTAAGGTTAAACAACTGGAAATAAACATAAGATTTGAAGAAATATGATTTTGAAAATAATTATACAGTAACATACACATACTGGCACATTTTAACATAATCGGTGAACTGGTTCGGGGTTTCATTCAATCATTGTGAATTTGTCGCCACAGTGCTCTTCAACCTTTGTAATATTTAATATTTTCAAACTTAAATGATAAAAATTAATATTTTGGGGACTACCGTGATGTTGTCATGATCCTACAATACTAAATGCAGGATTACTAAATGTTAAAATGTTATTATTTAAAAATAGTAACAAAACTCAATAAATATAAATATTTAAGTTTAAATATCTACACAAAGGCATAATGTAAACATTAGCGAAGGCCTGAAAACAACTGGAAACTCATACCACAGACGCCCAATGTTGCTTTAAAGTAACACTCTTGTATACATTTTCACACTGCACAATTTCAGTAAAAGGTAAAACTCTAACGTGTATAACAAAAACATTATATACGAACCAACAGCAACGAAAATATTTTTTCCTAAAAAGATAATCACTTTTAAAATAATAATGTAAAACCTTCGCTGAAATTGCATAATTTATAAACAAACGCTAAAAATCTACGAAACTCTTTCAGCGAGTGTGGGTAGGATATGTGGATGAAATTTTTGCAGTGTTTGACAAAAAACCTTGGAAAATTTTGTGATATTATCAATGGATTTTAAACTACCATTAGTTTACCATGAAAAATACTTCAATCTTACGTTTCTAGATATAAATGTGTAAAGGAAAAACAACGAATTGAAGTTTGTAGAAAGCCCACACACACAGACAGATATGGTTACGGATTCACATCGTTCTCTGGCACATAAAAGAGGTGCTTTCAATTCTATTGTTCACAGATTAATTAATTTTTCCTTATCTAAGGTCAACTACAAGAAAGAACTAAAATATATTTATATTTTTCTGAATGGGATCATGGTTCGAGACGAAAATGGAGAGCTTACATTTCTTGGCGCTTAGGGCTCCTCGGTAATAGAAATGTGTATAGTTTCTTTGGAGTTATTGAAGTTCATCGATTTTTTTCAAGTGTGTAAACAACATTTTTGTCTGATCATAGGCCTATAAATATGAAATTCACAACAGGAAAGAAGGTCGTATATGATATTATTCCATTTCTTCCGAAAATAAATTGGAGTATTCAAGATGCGAAGGAATCGGAGAGCAAGATAAACACAACAATTGGTGAAAAATATGGACAGTATACCCTCAAGAGGATAGTGATTCTATAACTGCAATAGTTCAGCAGTGCGCTAAGAGAAGCGTCTATAAAACACAATGCTCTAAACAAGTCTGGTTTGACGTGGAATGTTATAAATTTCGAGCTAAAGCATTCAAACTTTTACACTTGTTTAGAAATAATAACTCAACAGCAATTAAACAACAATATATGGATTTTAATAAACTTTATAAAAGAATGTGTGTAGATAAAAAAAAAGAATATTATCGTTATTATATAGTACAACTAAATGAAATGCAAGACGCTGGCCAGTTCTGGAAGCTAGTACGTATTTTGAAAAATAAATCCTTTTTGACGAACAACAATATTACTACTACAGATTGGGTAGAACAGTTTAGAGGGCTCCTAAACCCAAGAATTAATACTTGTAATGTTTCCTTCGCCTTTTATAAGAGATGAAATTCTGGAAGCTCCTTTTTAAATGGCTGAATTGTTTGCAGTGGTTGGGAAGATCAAGGACAATAAAGCTCCTGGGGACGACGCAACGAATTTTTTAAATAAATATGCTCCGCATTTAATGATGCAGAAGATGTTGCAGGTATATAACGTAATTTTTTAAACTAATTCTGTGCCTGAAACTTTTAAGAGATCAATTATCTTAAACTATCCATAAAAAGGGCGATCTGAGTGAAACTTCTAATTACAGAGGATTATCGTTTAATAAGGTGATTGGCAAAATTGTTGTTAGTCTACTCCTGAATAGATTGACTCATTGGGCAGTCAGCCGTGGCATAATGAAGGAATTCCAGGCTTGGTTTTGTAAGTCGTACAGTGCAATAGATAACATACATAATTTGATAAGTATAGTGAAACTTAAACTGAGTACGAAACGTAGTGTTGTGTTTGCTTTTTTTGTGGATCTATCTGCGGCATTTGATTGAGTGGACCGTTGTGCACTGTTTTATAAGCTTACGGAGTATGGAATATCAAAAAAGTGATAAATATTTTAAGAAAATTATATACAAATATACGTGCAGCTGTGTGCGCCTATCTAAAGAATTCGAAACATGCACTGGTGTCAAACAAGGGTGTAATTTAAGTTCGCTAATATTTGCTTTGTTTATGAACGATGTTGACAACGGGTTGGAGGGCGGAGTAAACATTTCGGGTACTATCACTAAACTTTTAGCGTTCGCAGATGATATTGTTTTTCTGGCGCAGTTTACAGAATATGATCAATGCATTTCATGAATATTGCTTAAAATAGAACCTTATTGTAAATCTGGATAAATCAAAGATTCTAGTATTCAGGAATGACGGAGAACCAGCAAAGCACGAAAAGTTAAGTTACGTGGAACAACAAATCGAAGTGGTAAATACGTATAAAATACCTATGCATTACACTGCCAGCTAATTTGTCTCTGGAGGAGCATTTATTGTAGGAACAAATTATCAGTAGCCAAATGTTCTTTCGATTCATTTAAAACTTTAATTTTAAACAATAATATATCATTTGAATGAAAAATGGTAATTTTAAATTCTATCCTCAGATCGATAATAATTTACGGTGCTCAGGTTTGGGGATATAAATTACATGATTCAGTGGAAGTGATACAGCACTCTTTTATAAAGAAAATATTTAAATTGAACGATAATGCTCCTAATTACACTTTGTTTCTGGAAACTAAAATTTATCCTATTTTTGTGTATACAATCAAATTGCATTTGCTGTATATAAAGAGATGTTTGAAGCTACCTTCTACTCTATACCCCAAATCTTCTAACTAAAGCAGGTACTAGCGAAGAAGGTGTATTTGTATAAAGAGTGGCAAGTTTTATGTGAACTTTATGACATTCAAAATAATTACATTTTTCCGAATTTTTGGATAGAGGAAGCTATAGACAGAATTAAGACTAAAATTGCATCTTATTACAAGTTATTGTTGCATAACAGTGGTCGTTTATTGTTTCATAAACAGTTGAACTTTAATACAGAGTATTTAAAAAGTGACAAGAAATTGTTTTTAATTATTTGGTTTTTAAAAGCCAGGATGGAATTAATAAATTTAAATAAGTATTAACACAAGTACAACAACATGATCATACCTAACAATGTGGGGTGGGATCCAACCCAACTTCATATTTCCCGTTATTTGTTATGAATTTGAAATTCTGAAGGGGGTGATGGTTGGTAATCCATTTCTGAGTAATAACATATTGCTTTTCAATTAACATTTTTATTACTTATCATCTAATTCTCAAGTAGGTGCAGTTTTTAACGTAACATATATACTTTATCGTTGAGTATATAATTTTGGTTTTAACTTGTACAAAATGGTATTGAACACCACAAACGTCACATAAACAAAACAGCTTGCAGTACAAAAACATTAAACACCATGTTATAAAAATTATCGGCTATAAAAGAGAACATTCACAGAAAAAGAGAAACATTAAGAACAAATTCACAAATAACGCTTGATAACAAATAATACTAGAAAAAAATTTCTTCATGAACAAATAAAATTAAATACAAAACTTTTCTGCGGAAAAATCTTCAAAATGAAAATAAATATGTATAAAAAACTTAAATTTAGTAGGAAAACAATTTTTGTAAATAAAGTAGGTATCTATCATGTTTTTCAAATGAATTATTCTGAAAGATCATCAGCATTCAGGCAACCATAACAAATCATTTTTTTATGATCACCACATAAACAATTAGCACATTTTTCTCAAAATGAATATCCTTTCCGATCCTTCCTGACGCTACCTTCATTACACACGTCACATCTTCTTGGTTTTCTTGTTTCTTTTTGAGGGGCTCACTGTTGGGGTTGCTGTTTACCTAAGTAATGCTGAATCAACAAACTAAGCATTTTTTGAAGTCGGGCATTCTTTTCTCTCACTCTCATATATGGTTCGACTAAATCAGTGGCCAAAGTTTTCAAAAATGTTGCCCTGGCTCGGGAAGAGTAGATGTCTTGAACGTTGTTCAATTTGAAAAGCACGTAAGCGTTCACTACTGCAAAATCCAAAACTCCATAGAAGTAATGCATAGGCCAACATCTAGTCTTGCAGTTTGTACTTTTTTCGTGGCACAGTCGATCGAAAACACCAACTCCCCCTTAATCATATTGTAGAACCACATATTCATAATCATAATGTGGTTTCTTCATCCACACCACCATCAGTATGCATTGAGGATAGAAGAATTACACCCTGGTTTTGTTGTTGTTTTTTTTTTTAGGTGAAAGAAACAATCATCTTTTGAGGATCGTATAGGCATCGAGATGAAATTACTGGAGTACTCTTTGTTTCCACAAATTCTGGTGGAAGCTCCCGTTTATTTTTTCTCATAGACCCCACAAATGTGAGTTTATTACGTGTAAGTTCGTCTGCCAACTCACAGGAGGTGAACCAATTTTTGGTTATCACATTCCTGTTAGTATTTTTCAGAGGATAAACTAATGTGAGTACGTACCTTTTTGGTTTTGTAACATTATCATGAACTGCTCCGTCTTTTTTCCCTAGATATGGAATCGCTCCAAAGAAGTAATATGTTTTAGCATCACATATAGAAATTATTTTAAAACCATATTTATCTGGTTTATTTTTCAAATACATTTGGAATAAACAACGCCATCTAAAATTGAGTAATGTCTCATCCACGATCACATAGTCTGATGGTATGTAATAAGCTCCACAATTACTCAACAACAGTTCCCAAAAATCTCTAAAAGGAGCAAATCTAACATTTGTTTTTCTTACAGCACGACTGTTTTTATCATCGAAGCTGATAGTGAGAAGCAAAACTTCAAAACGGTTTTTTGACATACCATAGCGAAAAACCGGTGGTCCATAAATTGGGGAGAACAGGTGTCTTCAAGATTTAGTCCAGAATTTTTCAAAACTCCATCAATAAACAAAAGTCCAATCAGAGCCTTTATCTCTAATGCATTGGTTTAATGTGTGTATCTTTGTTGGACTAACCACTCATGTTTCAAGTGTTTTCTGATTATTTCTTCGTTTGTATAACGCACCAAAATATCTGTCATTTATTCAGTGATGAACAAAGAAAATAAATCACTCTCTTTTTTCGTACCTCTTGCTGCCCCTTTGGCGCCTGGAAAGTGTTTCACCAACATTTTCGCTGGTGTTCTTGCATATATTTATTGATCCAAATAGTCTCGCCATCCTTTCCAATCACAAACATTCTATCATTCGATTTAACATCCATCTGGTTTTTCTTGATCTGGCCCTTCCACATGAAACTCATCATCCACATCATCGTCATTCGACAATATATCATCCTCGTCTTCAGAGCAAGAATCCTCATATTCGCCTTCACTCTCTTCATTTTCTTCAAACTGTCGTTCCAGTTCTCTCCAGGCGTTCGAAACCTTGGAGTGCTTGTCATTTCAAGTGGGCACACACAAATATTCAATACTTGAGCCACACAAGGAAAAATGAATGATAAGAGTATATCGAGGCAGTTAACAACAACAAGACCTCTGTAAAAGGCATGGTATCAATGAGAGCAGAAGGGTGGCCGTTGACCTGAAGAATAATGGTACAGTTCAAAACACAGACAGGG
This sequence comes from Philaenus spumarius, assembly GCA_018207615.1. Classification (NCBI taxonomy): domain Eukaryota; kingdom Metazoa; phylum Arthropoda; class Insecta; order Hemiptera; family Aphrophoridae; genus Philaenus; species Philaenus spumarius. Next base: position 6,143 of record JAGFPH010009233.1, read on the forward strand.
TCATCAAAACTTGAAAAAAAAAACACGGCACTATAATACAAAGTTCAAAAAAATAACAACAACGTGGGGTCGTTACTCACCCAAGCTGAAAAAACTAGCACTAGTTGAAAACTGAAAACCGAACCACCACCTGCAATGGCTAGAACAAGACTGGATTTAAGGGTACTAGGAAGGAGAATATGATAAGAAATGTTCACGCATGCGAAGCTTCAAGTAATCAAAGCTTAGGTGGGATTCCACCCCTACGTTGTTGTTCTTGGGTTAATATTCAGTTACGTCCAAACTGTGTTCCTAGTGCAACATGAATGAATCCGACATTTCCTTGCAGTGTGTCCCATACTTGAGGAGTTTAGACGCCAAATTTTCGGGAAGGATGTTCAAGATGTTCAAGGTCTGTTCAAGAACTATTAAATGGAAGTCACTGGACTAAAATAAGTAAATTTTGCAGCAAAGCCTGGCATATAGGTTTAGTTTAACTAAAGAGTTTCATTTTTAAGTAATTGATTTGTATTGTTATTTTTTATTTATTTGTTTCTTAAGACATTTGCAATTTTCTTTCACTACTGCGTATAAAGATAATTATTAGTTTATTTTAAACATTGTGCAACTATAGGTTTAGTAACTAAAGACTTTAATTTTTAAGTTATTCATTTTTAGTATTATTACTCGTATTTGTTTTTTCTTCCTTCAGAAATTGTTAGTTTTTTTCTTTCACTACTGCTCATAAAGAATAATTATTAGTTTATTTTAAAGAATGTATACATATAGGTTTAGTAACTAAAGAGTTGCATTTTTAAGTTATTCATTTTTAGTATTATTGTTTGTGTTTTTTTTACATCAGAAATTGGTGGTTTTCTTTTTATCACTACTGCTTATAAAGTTAATTACTTGATTTTAAACATTGTATAAATATAGGTTTAGTAACTAAAGAGTTTAATTTTTAAGTTATTCATTATTAGCATTATTATTTGTTTTTCTTCATTCAGAAATTAGTGGTTTTCTTTCATTGGCTTATAAAGAGTATTAGTTGATTTTAAACATGGAATCGATTGCTATGTTTTCTTTTTTTTCGTTTCTTTTCCAAGGGTAAACTCATATAATGGCAACCCCTCTGACGGTCTTCGGACCAAGAGGGTTTGTTTGAATATTACAAATAATTTTGTAGATTATATTTAATTATTATACGTATTATTATTATTTATGGTTTTGCAATATTTAATGGTCATTCTAAAGAAAGTATAGACAACATAGTCAAGAAAATTAAATTCAAGAAAATTAAGGAACTGAGATCTACTCTGGAAGTAAAACAAGCACCATAAGCGAAGGGTTTTGCTTCACCACTATCTCATATTGTTTAAAAAATCGCTAGCAAAATGTGAAAATTTAAATGTAAATATATCAGCTGAGAACAACTTTGTAAAATATTATTAAATCTTAAAGATAAAATTCAAGAACAGGACAAACCTGGAATATATTATATACGAGTAAACTTTGAAATGTATCGCAAAAAATATATAGGCCAAGTAAAAAGAAGCATGAAGACAAGGAACTAAATAACATTTTCCTCATTTAAATTTTATTCGGCCAGATAAATATGCGATTATATGAATGGTTAAAACCGTCATTTTAAAATAGAAAACGCAGTGTTATTAAAAAATGTAACAAAACCTAACACGATACATGCTTGGGAAACTTTTCATATTAAAAAATGTCATAAAATAATAAAATTGTAAATAATGTAATTTTTTTTAATTGTATATAATTCTAATAATAATTACTACCCATTCAAAATTGTATATAAATGTAAACAAAAATAATGGGTTGTTTGCTATTATTATTAGTTTAGTAATTTGTTTTTTATTTAGTTTTGTTTAGACCAGTTATAATAACGATAGGGATTTGTTAACTCTTTACATAACGTCGTCTAAAGTCACGCCATTTTTAGTTAGTTTTGTATAACTACTAGGCATGAAACACTGGTTATAGTTTCATTATTGTAGCTCGTGCATTCACTGAAGATGGCGACTTTGTCGTTGAAACGCGTTTGATTTAATACACGTATTAGTTGTGAGATTCTGTGTTCAAGTTTTATTCTATCAATATATCTTCTTACAAGTCAAGCTCAATATTTACTTATATGCATAACCTTTAGGTTAACACAAATGGTTTATACGACTCAATAAAAGAATGTCTTCTACATAGCTTGGACAGTGCTGCTATATAGTGAGGTTTTTTTAAATAAAATAGAATGATGTAGAACTCTAGAATTGGATAAATATAAATTACAACGGTCAACTGTACTTTACCTATTTTTTAACTTTTTCGTGCCCCTATTTCGGGAACACAATTGTACAGTAACTGTTGCAGAATAAGTTGATAAAATTCTGCAAGTATTTTTCAATCTCTCTTATGAGGCCTAGGTGAATCAACTGGTTGATAAATATTCATTTTTATAAATATTCTGACTAAAAAAAACTTTAATTTTATACTTCCAGTGCATTTAAATTTAATAAAGCTCAGCGAGAACACAATCATTTAATTTTAGTAATCGTCGATCTCTAAGTAGTGAGTACACTGAAACTAACTTAGTAAAACGCTTATTTGTGCTTTTGATATTTTTATCATTTATCACAGTGGTAATTCTTAAACTATAATGCATTAAATAATTTTATATTCAAATAATAGTTAATTCTACCAAATAAAAGATTTTTTATACTGAAAAATAAAAATAAAAATTTATTAAACTTCTTCAAAAATATAAAATAAAATATTCTCTTTTTGGAACTTTTCAAACAAGTACAAAATATTCAGTTATAATTGTTTTTGATATTATCTTAATATTATAAGGCAGAACAAATAATGTATTTTAATTTAATTTATTCTGATAATTTAATCAATCGTTTTCTAAGCCTTTAATTTTTTATGTTTAATTTTAATGAATTTAATTTGAACTTAATAACTTTATTATGAATTTACTTTAATTTATTTTTAAAAAATTACATAATCCCTTGTACTGCTCTCAGTTCTATAGTGATCACTCTTTATTCGGTGACGTACGTTTCGCCTATTTTTCAGGCATTTTCAAAACCGTTAATAAAAATTTTAAAATGATTTGCATTTGTTTTTTTGCATGTTAAAAAACTATAAATTACACATAAACACTCCACAAACATTAACACAAAAACACACGTAATGGGGCATAAATATGCCGATGTGGTTTCTTTTAAATGAGCAAATCGCACACGTTCACTCTGGCCCGTCCTTATATCAGTACTATGTCGATGTTTTTCTCGCGATCTCTCCCGGAAAAGTCTCTGGGTTTTCGCTTTTCAGAATTTTCCTTTTCACAGTCTTTAGTTCATGTTGTTCGCACACTAGCCGCAGTATCACTTCAATCTGTTTTAGTTTTTCTTCTGGTTTTGGTGTTTAACGATTTTTTACTTGTTTGTTGCTTATGAATTTACCGAAATTTATTTTTTATACTGGATTTTGATTACATTTCTGCTTAGTTAATACCCTTTTTATGTTTTACTAAATGCTTAAAAAGTTTTATTTAATTTTTCATTTTACCTTAAAGGTGTGAAATTATTACACTTTTTAACTAATTAAATTTTACTTTCCTATACTATTTTTTATTTCTTATAACTTCTTTAAGTTATACTTTAAACAACTTTATTCATTGCATACTTTATTTAAGTTACAACTTTTTTATTTTATCTACTTTCTACATTTCTCAAATTGAAAGTTCACTATTTCACTACTCCACATTTATTTTAGGCCTACTCTTGTGAAGCTTAAACAAATTTTGCTTTTTAAATCAGAGGAGTTTTGAAATTTTTCCGAAACTTTACGTGTTAATGTCTTAAGTATTCCATAATATTTTGAATTTGATTATCTTACGGCAAACACATACGTGGTTAGCGTAATGTATTTCCCGAAAACACCCCAAATACAAACTATTCCTGGATTCTGACTTCCCCTAAAAACTCATGACCATTTTCTAAGTTACTTTTCCATTTTTAACAAGCCGGGGTTCAACAGTCCAGTCTAGCAGATAACGCTCCGCTCGAATCAACTTGTCGAGCGTGCCCTACATACGATACCAACCCGCCGTAGGCCTAGATAAATCCAATTTTACAAAATTAATTATAAAACCAGAAATTCCAGGAACCACAAAGATTTTTACCGTTGTAAAATTTATAAATAACAAAACTTACGTAAGTGGTTGTCATTTGTTAAGATTAACTAGATTTTATATTATCGTATACAACTGTTTTCTTTTTTGTTATTGACTTATGGACTGGATATATATCATATGATTATACAAACACCTTGTTATACTTCTCGCAGTCCGATACATTTTACCACACTTTAGACAACAACCAAAAAAGACAAATAAAAATTACTAAACCGTCTGCACCTAAATTGAGATCTCTGCCGAAAATCCATAAAGCTGATTCCCATATAAGACCTTCGGTTAATTTCATTAACACACCTAAGCTGTCAAAAAGAATGGACCAAAACTGAAAAACAACATAACCTTTAAACATTACTATTCAATAAGTAATAGTCTGGACTTAATTATTGATTTATTGAACCATATTGAATTAAACAAAAACAGCACACTAAAATTGTTTGATATTGTAAATCTGTATACAAATGTCCCAATATTAGAAACAATAGAAATTATGAAAAAATCATTTTAGAAAATAATACGATTTAACCTGTTGTGTTGGAAGAACTCATAAAGCTCCTTACAACATGTTTACAACAAAATTACTTTGTATTTAACAATGATTTTTACATACAAAATAAAGGGCTAGCCTTGGGTTCTCCACTCTCTAGTATGATGGCAGAAATATTTCTCAACAATGTGGAAACTCATTACATAATGAATTTTTCAAACCAATTTCAAAAATTAAAATTTGTTTGCTATAGATGCGTTGATTACACGATTTTGTCTATTCACGGGTACTAATAGACAGTTAAATGTGTTCAACGATTATTTAAATGGAATACACCCATCAGTCAAATTCACCAGTGAATTAGAAACTTTTTTTCTAATTTTCTGGATCTAAACATAATTAAAGATAATAACAAATTAAATTTTAAAGTATACAGGAAACCTACACAGGCTGACCATACATACACGCATCACCTCACAATCATAAAATGGCTTTGTAAATAAAGCAATCAACATACCCATGAATATATCTGACGTTAATCAGGAAATTAATATTATAAAACAATATAAATAATGTTTTGAATGGTTATGACTACAGAACAATAGACAAATTGGTTAAGAGTAAAACTCAGAAACGCAAATCTACCACAAAAGAAAATATATCAGAATGGATTACAATGGTCTATTTGAAAGTGTTGCAGGAAGGATGTAAAAAAAAAACATGGATACTCATTAGCATTCAAAACAAGGAATAATTTAACAAAGGGCCAATAATTAATGTCTTAGAGGAATTTCAGATTTACAAACAAACCATTTCTGACTCATCCGCTTTATTAAATGCAAAAATCCATTTTCAATCGAATACTATTTTTGACAGCACCATTAAGTTAAACCCATTCCATAGGCCAACACAACCCCCGCATCACTAGTGCTTTCAGAATTAACCGAGCAATGAATGAGTGAACACGTGCATATACGAAGGAGTGGTACTGTGACATGTTTGTTTACATGTTTCTTGTTCAAAGTGTTGTGATGTATGTTTATGTGTTGTGTTGTGTATTATGTGTATTTTAGAGTTGACGCGCATTTAAATTGAATGCAATAAGAACAAAAAATCGGGTTGACAATAAAATAGGTGAAACGGTCGTCACCGACATAAATAGACATCGGGCTGCGAGCAGTATTACAAGGTATTTATATAAACATATTATCGTAATCAAGTATAGTTAGAGCAAGTTTTATTGCTGCTATGGTTTAGTTTTGTCTTCTACATTTTAGGACCTCTGTTTGTTGCGTGTAATTGCAGGCAATGAGGACCACGTCACCAAATTGTAGACAAATTATCACAAAAATAAATAAAGAGCTTCATTGAATAAACAAAATAACAACAATAAACTTAAATATAAATAATAAAATAATAAATTTAATAAGCAAAATAAATAAATCTTTGTACAGTGTTACATATGGATAACCTTTTACATTGTTTAAAATTCAAGTATTATAAGATGAAATAAAATTTAGCAAACAAAATTTTGTATTTTTATTTTTTTTATGTAAATTTTTTAGTTAAGGGTCGGCTCTAGTAAAACAGAAATCAACCTGCGACTCCTGCGTAGGGGCGGTAGGTTACGCGGACATTGCTCACCCTAAATCCATTTAAAACCCGCAATTGTTCAAATAGCGTTTTTTTTTTTAAATACCAAACTCTTGGGGACAAAATTCTTCATGCGAATGGCTTGGTAGTTGTTCGCTATAATCAATAGTGACAACATAAAAAAATATTAAAAATCAACGTTTTAAATTATTAATAAATATTAAACAAAATATTTTTCTTTGTTTTGCAAAAAACATTTGCATTCATATTGGCCATAGCTTTAAAATGACATATCGTTTATAACCATCCGATCAATAATAAAGGAAAAATTTGGATTTTAATTTAACATTGGTCTTATAGAGTGTCAGCCAACAGGCCAACGGCTAGAGCGTGTTTAGTAAGACGATAAAATTGTAAACATACATAAATAAATCTTTTCCTTTAATGAAGTACAAACATATAATATTATCATTCTGTTTCAGATTCTTATATGCCTACAGAAAAGTGTACGTAGCCAATAAAGCCGTGGCTCCATATTCTCTCAAGGAATATAAGTTTGTAGATGATAATGTTGATGAAGTATGGGAATTAATGAATGCTAAAGACAAACAGCTTTTTAATTTTGATTCGTCTAAGTACACGTACGAACAATTGCTTAGAAATGCTATGAGAGGAGGCCGTGTTTACTTACTTAAAGATCCAATAGATACATTGTCTCAAGCAAGGAAACGAAGTTTGAAGTAAGGGAGTATTTCTATTTACATTATGTATGTATGTGTTTCAACCTTCTAGTTTAGTTTAGCATTCAGCTATCACCGTCGGACATACAACATAGAGTTAGCCTTACTTCCCATAATTTAAACAACACCAATACATAAAGAGTGTTACAGGAATTGTGAATAAGAGCTCCAGTTAGAATATAGGCATAGAGTTATTATTATAAATATATTGAAAACCCAATTTAGTTAGAAGTACATGTATGCTTTATCGATTACTTTGAAGTTGTTATGTTTGTATAAATATTTTAATTGGCTACAACCATACAAGTACACACATATTGCTTAGGAGAATAAAGTGTGTAAATTCAGTTCTAAGTTCTAAAAAAGCGAAAGAAAGTAAATTTTTGTGTAGTTAATTTCTGAAGGATTTATTA
>JAGFPH010009234.1:0-16065 GCA_018207615.1 Philaenus spumarius
GACGCCATTTTCTTGTATCTTGTCTGTCAGAACAAACTGGAGAGATCGTCTCTTTGCCATATTCTCGAACAGACCACGTGACTGATCGCCGACGGAGAAAACACGGGCTTTTATTTTGTCACAATTTTATCTTATCTAGCCAGTGCCGAAGGCGATCTATTGAATAAATCATTCGGACTTTGATGGATTACGGTGAAAAATAGAGGATGGTGAAAATAGTTTTCAATATTTGTTTATAAATAGTATTGCGATATGTAAAATGTGTGTTATCTCGGATAAAAACAAATTTTATTTTATAAAAACTATTAGGCTACACCCACCATATTGTATGACCACGGTGCAATCCCCTGCTCGAATTGTCAACACCACAACTCGGCACAAACAACAAAATAAAAACACATAAAATTTATTGATTCAACACGGTAGTCAAGTCGGTAATCCCTTTTACTTTCTCACTATACTATAGTATAGAGAAGTATAGTGATCGCAAAAAAAATCGATGTTGAGATTTTTGTGGACATATCAGTTTTGGGACCCCCTGAGTCCAAAAAAGTGGTTTTTACGTTTTTACAAAATGTCTGTCTGTATGTCTGTATGTATGTATACAAAACTAAAGAGAAAACCATTCGATCGAATCCAAACAAATGACCAAACGTATTAATTAGGCCTGTATAGATGCACGAAAAACGGTTTTGAAAATTTTTGAAAAACAACCCCCTTTTTGGTAAAAAAAACCCCACATATCAGTTATTATTTTTTTATAAAAAAAACGGCTCTAACGATTTTGATAAAATTTTGCTTATTTGTAGCCTTTAATGTACCCTACCATATGCAAAAAATCGCATCTTTCTAAAAATTCTCGTTTAGCTAATAACAATAATAATTACTGATTTTGGGGGGTTTTTTGGCCATAAAGGGGGTTGTTTTTCAAAGTTTGTCAAAGCTTTTTTTCGAGAATCTATACAGGCCTAATTGACGTGTTTAGTGCAAATTTGTTCGAAATCGATCAAATAGTTTTCTCTCTGGATAATAACAATAATATTTATTAGTTAATCTCATATGTTAATAAATCAACTCTCCTACCCCACCTACAATTAGTAAATTGTAAAGATTTTACTTTCTCACTATACTATAATATAGAGAAATTATAGTGATCGCAAAAAAATTCTATGTCTTTTTGTAGAAATATACGTTTTGGGACACCCTGAGTCCAAAAAAGTGTTTTTTAGAAAATGTATGTCTGTATGTATACAAAGCTAGAGCGAAAACTATTCAATCGATTTCAAAAAAAATTTGCACCAGGCATGTTAATTAGGCCTGTATAGATGCACGAAAAACGGTTTTGAAAATTTTGAAAACAACCCCCTTTTTGGCTAAAACCCCTAAAAAAATCAGTTATTATTATTTTTTTTAACGGCTCTAACGAATTTGATAAAATTTGGTTTATTTGTAGCTTTTATTATACCCTACCATATGCAAAAAACATCTTTCTAAAAATTCTCGTTTAGCTAATAATAATAACTGACTTTTGGGGGTTTTTTGGCCATAAAGAGGGTTGTTTTTTAAATTTGTCAAAACCTTTTTTCGTGAATCTATACAGGCCTAATTGACGTGTTTAGTGCAAATTTGTTCGAAATCAATCGAATAGTTTTCTCTCTGGATAGTAATAATAATATTTATTAGTTAATCTCCTACGTTAATAAATCACCTCTCCTACCCTACTTACAGTTATGAAGTCACAGTGAATCTGTTCAATAATTTAAATATGTTTGTGAGAAAGTATGTGCCAGTTCCTGGTACCGTTTATTTTATGTGTTTTAGTGTTGTTGTTTGGGCTGTGTTGTGGTTTTGACAATTGGACAAAAGAAAGAGCAGGGGGGGGATTGCACCGTGGTCGTCATAAAATAAGGTGGGTGTAGCCCACTAAACGGTTTTTTTCATGAAATAAAAATCATCCCCCCTAAAAAAAGTTTAATTTCCTTTAGAACAAAAACAAAGTTGTGCCGAAAGAGGGAGACTTTTTTGCTTGCACCAATTTGCCAAGGAGTTTTTACATTATTTGCAATTTAAAAAAAGAAAAGTAGAATATATAAACAAAATGACCGTATAGAATTATTTAAAAATGTGTTTTATTAAGTAATACGTAACTTTTAAAGGATTATCCTTTTAAAAAATAATCGCATTGCTATTATTTTATACGCCTTCCTGTTAAAAGTGACTGGTAAAAATGTCCTTCAGATGTTTGTATTCAGTGCCTTGTTATGCCATTTTCGCTCTTTATCAACTCCTATAAAAGCGAGAGTACGTTTGTACGTGAGTAACATATAATATAACAGCTGATTTCACCCATCGTCTGTAATACTTACAGACCCAGCGAAACACTTTGGGGCTATGTTTACAACTTCAATCGTTATAATTTCTTGTGAAGTTGATTTTTTTAAATATGAGTTCTGGAACAAATCTATGCTATAATACGTTATAATATTTGCTTTGAGGTTATAAACTGTATATAAATACTACCTTTTATCATCAATATATTCGTTTACACAAATTTAAATAATTCGACAACGCAGCTGAACCGCTGACGTGAGTTGAGCAAATTTCCAAAATTAAGTTTATATGTTTTAGGGTTTCAACCAACAATTTGGGAAATAGACTCACGACGGTGCTGAATAGCTGCAAAATGGTTCTCACGACATTCCGCGTATTAGGAGTATCTTGAATACACAAAGCATTGCGTGCTTCGCACGCCATTCCTCATATTGGGAGTATCTTCAAAACACAATGCATTGCGTGCTTCGCACGCCATTCAGCATATTGGGAGTATCTTCAACACACAAAACATTGCGTGCTTCTCACGCCAACCCCGCGTTAGACTCCACCGCATGGCTTTGAACTGGCTACTTCTGTGGTATTTTACGTTTTGATCGATTTTGGGAGAACCAAGCGAGCTATAAGGTCGCGTAAAAAACAAAATGTGTAGAATAACATCCTACGTCTTTATTTGTATTCGCACGCCATTCCGAATATTGGGAGTATCTTCATCACACAAAACACTGCATTTTCGATTTGCATCTATAGTATTCAAACATCTGAATATTTCTTATTTAAGTTAGATTGTTGAATAAATACTTTTAAATTTTAGTGAGTAATAACATATCACAGTAATAGGGGTGATAATTATGTAGTAACTAGTAAGCCCTGTGAAAAACCACAGGCAGATTAATTAGATACACATCAGAAATACATAATTTAAAAAAATACTATTTAAAAACAACAGACTTTATCGAGGCCCACGTAACTAGGCTGACCGGGATTTTTAACTCGGTAGACTACTTTTTAAATTTCCTCTTATAATTTAATATTAATCATAGAACTGATCCGTGGGTACTATGAATCTAAATGTCAATTTATATCGATTATAAAACTGTAGGCCCATTTGTAAAAATGTTTTATTTATAAACATTATTATATATTTAAATAAAGGTATAAATATTATCTTTTAATTGTTTTTTATTTCATATTGACAGATCAAATGATTTAGAAAATATTAATATATTATTATAGTGAAGAAATTAATAATGGAATATGTTAGCCTATACGAAGTTGTACGAATGTATCCGAAGTTAAACGAATAGGTATCTCTTATTAGCTAATTTTCATAGGAAAAATGAGCTATTGCAGTGGCCCTTATGGTAAGACCCAAGGTCCGGGAGTAGCAAATGAACACCGATCATGGTCCCCAGAACACGTTTTGAGGTGTCATTAACAACCTTATATATATATATATATATATGTGTTCGCACTCTAGCGGCCACATTTTAAGTCCGATGTGGTCCAAATTTGGTACACATGTTGGTTGTCTAGGTCCCTCGGACGAGTTCGTTATCCGAAAAAATTCAGCAACCCGAAGTATGTTTTTTGACAGGAAGTAACTATTTTTCGAGATTTTTATTACGAGAATGAAATTTTTTTAAAGTTTTTTCTAAAAATATAAATGTAGTATGTTATTCTGCACATTTTGTTTTTTTTTTACGCGACCTTATAGCTCGCTTGGTTCCCCCAAAATCGATCAAAACGTAAAATACCATAAAAGTACCCGGTTCGAAGCCAGGTGGTGCAAACTCGCGAGGCCACTAGGCGCAAACAAATTCTTCTAATAAATTGCGTACACACAGACAGCTGTTGAACGCCTTCGTGAGTAGACCTATTTCCCAAATTGTTGGTTGAAACCCTAAAACATAGGCATATAAATTTAATTTTGGAAAGTTGTTCAACTCACGTTACCTGGTCGCATTATTATTTATTTCAATTGTTGTAAATTTGAAAAAAGATCTAAAATATGTAATGAAAACGAAATTGATTCCCTGAAGTTTGACAAATTTAGTCAAGTTGCAAAGGAAAACTATTTAAGGATCTATCTGTTACTTATTTTACAAATCAATATTTTCAGTTTAGTAGGACAATATACAGTGAATAAACGTTGCAAACACATCGTAGCCTATCACAATAGAAGTAACCAGATTACCACCATGATGTTACGAAGTAATGTTGTACTCTTTTCAAATATTCATGTACCAATCTCGGGAGCAACGTTTTTCATGTTTAGTTCCGAACTAAGACGGATAGGCAGAGCTAGTTGCATACCTTACGACTGACACAAGTTCAAAATAAAACTTCAACTTTGTCAAAGCCAAAGGACTTGCGCGGAATTGTCAAGCAGGATTTGCATAGCAAACGGGCATGACTCTGTCGGACAGTCGCTTATTGATCACCCTATACAACAATCGCGAGAAATTTCACGCTGACATATATTTCTCATCCAGAACATCCACTTGTCCCTTTCTTGTGTCCACGCTTACCGGCTATCTTGCGCGAAGACCAAATTGCTCCACTCATCGCATTGCGAGTGAGAATGTAGCTAAATTACTTTGACCGTTAACCCCAAAACCAAAACTGTAGTAAATACCGTTTTAGGATTCTCAGATGCTAACTATTAATTCAGTATTATGCTAAACTAGTAACAAAACTAACCGTAAACATATTGTAAGTAGTACCCTGATAACTTAATTAATTTTGAATTTAATTTTAATTTATTGAGAATTTAACTGCTCCCGATGACATCTTGACCTAGGTTATTTTTTCTTTGTCTTTTACTTGAGAAATATGCAGCCACAAAACGGGCAGACCCATGGAGGCTGCATTATTTCATTGATTTATTTTCTTATTCTTCTTCTTAAATTCTTCTGTTGTTTATATTAAGATTTTTTAATGACTTTAGAAGTAATATTATTTTTGGTTTTCTTTTTTGTGTATTTTATCTTAAGTAATGTATTTTAGTGTCACATTTCAATTTATTTTGCTAGTTCTGTTGTTAAAGTGAGTTATATTTTTCTTTTGTTATCTAAATCTTTTTTGTTTTGTTTGTTTTTCTTATTGCAATAAAGCAAATGAAAAAATATAATTTAAAAAAGAATTCAGACCACACGGGAGAAGTGTAAACTTCTATGGCGATATTCTCATAAATATAAAATATATTATGGAAATTATTTTGGTTGCTAAAAAAATCCTGCATAGAACAAATTTGCAAAGTACACACAATTTGATTATTTTAGCACTACCAAGTAAACTATTTTAACACAACTTACGAAATGAGGAAGCACAATGTTCATTTCAGAGGTATTACCAAGTAAACTATTTTAACACAACTTACAAAGTGAGGAAGCACAATGTCTATTTCATCGGTGCGTGTCGTGATTAAATTAACCCATACAGCCTTTAACTACACGCATCCAAAATACAATGGGTAAGGTACGGCTAGCGAGATTTCATTCGAATACCCACGCAAAAAAGTGCCGAACGACCTAAGAAGTTTTTACTTCAGAAAAAACTTCTGATTGTACTTTTGACTCTGACTGTGATCTTTGTTTTGTTTAGGCCTAGGAATGTACAAAGCAATCATTGTGATTACCTTGAAGTTTCACAAAACTATTTTAATTTTGTAGTTTTATTGCAAAAAATTATGCAAACTTTCTATTCTGTATAATTCTCAGTTAATACTCAGAGATTCGTGTTTATTTCGTAATATTCAGGCCTACTAATTTAGTATAAATTGATGATTAATTAACTAAAATAAAGCTTTATAATCGAACAAATGTTCAAGGTGATTTTGATTAGAAACTAAGCAAAAAAAATCCGTGCAATGTAATTTTTCTCGAACTATTTTACATACGATGATAACCAACATTAAAATTTACTATTTTAGGTCCCTATTCCTGTTTTTATCTAAACAATGCTTTAGAATTAAGTTAAATTTAAGGTTTAGTGATCGCTTTTCCTGGACATTTTCCTTGGCATAAGTAAGATACAGAAAATGATTTTCTTTGTGATACCCTATACCATAGAAAATCCCTTCAAAACTAATAGCAAAGTCTATATATAAAACTTTAAATAAAGATAAAAATCGGGTTATTGATTTAATTTCAAAGAAATCCTGCATAGCCTATCTGTTTTTTACATTTAAAATTTCTACGTTAAAAATAGAAGTCCCGACTGACCAATTCATAATCAACTAATTTAATTAGCTAAATTTAAATTAAGTAAGATAAGTAAGGTAATTAATTTAAAGTAAGAATCTGTTCATCTTAAATTAATAAATATTATTCTACTAATTGCATGCACCCATTATGTGTTTAGTGTAGCCTGGTTATTAAAAGAATGTTATTAACGAATGTGTTTGCATTTTTATTTCTCACGGCTACCGGTGGTTTCGGAAAGTCGTAAATTTGCATTTGTTGGAGTCCACAGAGATTACGACTTATTTGACGTCTCCCCAGCTGTAAGAGATTTCGCCAACAACTGGGAACAAAACGTTAAATTTAATAATTTTAAATCTTTTCAAAAAGATGTACCGTTATGATCTTCACATTGATAAACACAAAAGTTTACAAATCTAAAACCGTCAAGGCTAATTTAATATGCCAATCAAAATTTATCAAGTTTACACGTTTTATAGACGTGGGTCAAACAGCACTGTTTAAAAATGTGCCATCTCTAATATTCCTTTGTCAAGGTTCACAAAAACTGTCGTGTCTTTAATAAGGTACGAGTCCTATTCATTCTACATCCTTAATAGCAAATTCAAAATTTGTTTAAAATTATTTAAAAAGAGTTTTTTAATAACTCAACTGTCAACAAAATGGCGGTTGTCAAAACAACTACTAAATATTCCACCATATTGGTTAAAAAACAGAATACTTTAAAAACTTATATTTGTATTTCAGATTTGACCAAATTCGGTTATTAATAAAAAATTTATATTTTCACTAAAATTATAATAAGAAACCAAATACACCAAATATATTTGTTTATGTTATTTTGCAGTGTTTGTTAAGTGTTTACGTTCTACTTAAATGAACAATTTCAGCTTCCTATCGTTTTTCCGTTTAATTTCTCTGATAAGTGCTAAATTTACAGTTCAAAAACCCCTGCATATTGGTAAATGTTGAAATAATTATTTCTATCTTGGTATTCCTAAACACAATAACTATGATAACTGTGAACAAACATTATTTTCAAAGTGTTATCTGCATTTATATCCCACTCGTCTATGCCACCGTACTAACATATTATTTTTGCAATAAAAAAGTCATAAAGTACAAATTTGTATTTACACATTATTAAATATAATAAAATGAAATATAACTAATCAGAATTATATACAACATTTAAAAAAAAACGAAAACCTCCCTATAACAATGTAGTATTTCATATTTTCCTGAAATCCAAGTTATTTGATCTCGTCTCATAGCTTATTAAAGTATAACAATTTGTTTTCGTTTAAAAAAAATATATGTATATAGTATATATATACATAAATATCTTATTATAAATATGCAAAACACCCCAAGCCGGAGACTAGGTAACCAGTCATATCCCGTCAGCTTGAAAGCGAGCCAACCACCGGTTGATTTACTTCCGCCCTCCTACCCTCAAACCACAGTTATGAAAATTTGCCTGGTCTAGCTGATATTCGAACCCGGTATCTTCTGATCAGGAAGATCCCACGCTACCCATTCGGCTATGGCTTGCCTTAAGGAAACATGACTACAGAAAACACTTTAGTTACTTGCTATCTTATTGCCTATCTCGCCCCTTCTCCTCTCGCTGTTATATTATATACTGCAATGCAAGCCATGAGTTTTTTTGTCCCCCCCCCACCCGATTGTTTTTTATCTATTACTAAGATGTAGTACTTGTTTGTAATAAGCTATAGCATGAGATCAAATAACTTGGAATTCACAAAAATGTATTGTACAACGTTGTTATAGCGAGCTCTTCAAATGTGTATCATTATTATAGTCTACATTAAGTTAAAACAATAAAACTGTCTAAAAAAACTCTATAGAACATTCTTAACATTCACTTATGAACATTTCAATGATCTCAAATATGTCTAACAATAAGTTATGTTCACTTATTAACTGGTGACGAAATGCAGTTGAAAGAAAATAAATGAAGAATATAAATAAATAACCGAAAGAAGAATAGCTTCAAAAACTAAAAGATTATTAAAACCTGACCGCATCCGAATGTATTTCAGAAGAGTCCCAAAAGAAAACCGGCTTTCACAAATTGAAAACACAAAAAGTTCCAACAGTAATATAAATATTAGAAGGAATACTGTTATTGTTAATATTATTTTAAAGAAAATTTTGAAACTTTGCTGAATTTCTTTAGTATTTTTGTCTAGAAAACGATCGTTTTGTTCTGTTTCCCATTTGTAAGAATTCAGGATGTGAATTAAACAAATTTTAAAATTCGTTTAACATTTTACTCTAGTCGGGTTCATAAAATGTATTTTCAACAGCATAAACACTGACATTAGTCTGTAATCAATGTTCTTGAAAAGTCAGTTTAATTCAATGCGTAGGCAAAGCGAATAGATTAATGATCCAATATATATAAATTAGAAGAGCAATTATTTCCCAGCAAGTGGGACTCTGCCTTGGCTACCGTGGAGCCTCGCAATGATCACATTACGCGCTCGGAATGCATCAAACGAAGGGAATATTAATACAAAGCGTTTCGCCGACCGATATTTTGAATGGTATTTCGGTTTGGGTTTTTTCTTTCCGAGTTAACACATTTTTCAACAGCCTCGACACCTCTGCAAGGCCGTCCGCATTGTCCTGCCGGCCGTTAATAACGTTATGAATGCTTCGAGGACTGTAGCGGTTATTTATTCCGCGATATAGGACATCTGAATAAAGAATACCTCAGCGGCTGTCAGTTGGACCGTCGCGGGTCAACGTCAAAAGGACTTGTGGTACGGGTCGGTAGCGCTGATTGTACGGGGGAATCAATCCGCTGCAGGAGAAGAAAGAATAAATTGATAAGCTAAGTAGGAACTAAGGGGTATATTGTAAGAAGATTTGTTTTTAGTAAAGAAGGTAACAAGTTTACAGGTGTAATTGTCAAAAACATTCCGACTGCATTGTTGTCGCCATCACTGCACCAGCTGTAACTAACAGTGACTACTTTATCAAAATTTTACTCACTTTTTTATAAATCCAATAAAAAAAGAACAAATATAAAAAAATATATAATAAATTTAGCAAATAAAATTTAAAAAAAAATATTATAAAAGGATAAGTGTTTTCAAATTCGTTTAACGTTTTCACTTTGTGACCCTGAAGGAAGATGAATGAAAAACCAAAAATACGTAAAAAAACTAACATCAAATGCCGGATACGAACCTGATGGCTCTAACTTGAATTTCTACAGATTAAAATATCGCCACACTAATTAGATTAAACAATGCGCGATGTTCGTTATTCGATACACAATCGAGGGTCGACTAATAAAATGTATGGAATGACAGATTATACACTAAAAGCTGTTTTACATTAACGTGCATCTAAAGTTAAAAAAAAACTTGTTTCCTTAGTTTTTATCTTCCAGATTAGATCGCATTCGTTTATTAATAACTAGCTGCCCGATCCGGCCTTGCACGGGTAGACAAATCAAAGTTAATTGTATATAACCAAAAAAAATATATCAATAAATATTTTACACTATGTATTTCTTATGGGGATTTTTAGTAACTTTGACCCCCTCCCCAAACCCCCTTAAATATGCAATTTTTTTAAAAACCTTTATCTTGAGCACCTAGGGCCCTAGAGGAAGCTACATACCAAATTTCATTCCAATCCGTTTGGTGGAATATTTTAGTAACTTTGACCCCCCCTCCCCCTAAAATTTCGAATTTTTTTAATACGTTTCTTAGCGAGCACTTAGGGCTCTAGAGGAAGCTACATACTAAATATCATTCCAATCCGTTGAGTAGTGTTTGAGAAATCGTCATGAGTAAGTGAGTGGTATTTGGCTTTTATATATTCAGGGGTGGTGAAAAGTCCCGGAACGGGTTAATATTTTTTTAACCGTTACAGATGGAACTATATAACTTGGTACACTGTTACTGGGCATAAAACAATATTTTACCAAAATGTCAATGAGCCGCTACCACTTCGGGGGGGACGGCCCACAAGAAGTCGGAAGAAAACCTTATACGAGAGCGTGGGTTGAGTTGTACATCAAATTAAAGGTCAAATTTATTAGAATACAATGCCGCAAATCCGACTTCAAAAGGTTTGCCCTAAACAAAATGGCGGCCTTAAAAGTGTTGAAATAAATCGACATAAAGTTGCTAATATCTCGAAAAGGAAGAGTTTTTAGAAAAAATTTCAAGAGACAAAAAATGTTTGTTTCAAAGTGCATGACCTAAACAATTGCACCCAAATCGATTTCGTAAATTTTATTTTTTACAAAATTTTCTAAAAAGGAGTAAAAATAAAATTTACAAAATCGATTTGGAAGCAATTTTTTTATATCTTGAAAAATATATTTCACAGAGTTCTTTAAAAATTAGGTTTCATATTTTTAAATAAAGCCGTTTCAATCGACACCCCAACGGCAGTATTATATTATACAATATTTATTTCAGAATACCAAACTTTGCCACCCCTTTCAATTTATAGTAAAATGTGTTTTTAGTTTTGATTGTTGCTATACTAGCATGCTTTATAATTATGTTAAACTTCAGCTTGATTCTTATTGTATCTCTTCTTGAGGAATTGAACTGAGACCGGCAGACAGACAACGAGTGGGATCCGTCTTTTCGTTTTTATTTACTTAACACTTTCGTACATGATTTGTTGTTCAGCACCAGGGTTGTGCAATATTAATTTCATTTCATATTTGCCTAATTAGGTCATCAAAATCCTTGCATAAATCATACTGCATTATGAACTGATGTTTTTAATGCATGCGTTTCGTGAAGGGACTTTTCATTATAGTACTTCAATAATCAGCTGACTTCTTTATTGTACTAGGACCTAGAAGTATTTTATTTTTCTAGGACCAAAAATTATTGTACATAAACAGTGCATTGCGGTACTTTAACATTACAACCGCTGTAACTTCAAAAGGTTCAGCTGTTTTCCAACTGATGGTAGCACTGTCGCTCATGGGTTAAATCGCGTTTAAAATCTGTAGAAAAAATAATAATATAATTTAATTAATTAAGTGTTCGTGGGATTCTAGTGCAGTATAATAAAAAGTATTGTTCATCACTAGAACCTAAAGTAGTTTTAAGTGAATGCCGATAACCTTTTATACACCTGAAGATGACGTTTTGACCGAAACCGGTCGTTGAATATAAAAAAGAAAGAGAAAAAATATTGTTAACGGATAAGGTAAAAATTAAAATAAATTATAGACCTTACAACTTGATTTAGTTTTTATTTTGAAATGTAGTACACTATTCTTTCTTTTCAGAGGCTTATCATCCGAATCTGAAACATTTCCTTTGGAGTTATTTAATTGATATTTACACCTATATTATCCGTTGTCCCCATTGTGCTTTCATACGTGGAATTAATTCCACTAAGCCTATCAATATTCATACATACTCCAGCATTTGCATTTAGTGTTGGCTAATGCTTAATGCTTAATGCTACCAGAGTGCTTGCAATGCATTATCCAACGTTTCCTATGTTCTGTAATGCTGCGCTGAGCCCATTACTATTTTATTGGACTATAATCCATGTATAACCACATCAATTGCGTCGAAATTAATTGGAACGGGTTACGGTCAGGGCAAGCAGGCGAGCGTAGGAGGTTTATTTTAAACTGTTAAACCAACATTTTCTAATACGATTTGTTTAAATAAAATTGAGAAATTGATCTATCCATTTAATTTTTATTGATCAATTTTGAATTTTATAAAAGGTAGTTTAATCAACTTGGTTTAAATAAATGGGGTTATATAATGCTAATTTGAATACTGTAACCCAAATATACGGCTAAATGATAAATGTATAGCTGGCTGCATATATTTTAACAGGGGGACATATCACTCTTAGAATCGATTTATTAAAGTATAAACTTCTATAGGCGCACCTCGTCTAAAAATTGAGGGTGATGAATCGGATTTTACCGTCACGCGTCACGCTCTACTATATTGATATAGTACACATGTATATATAGCAGAGTATATAATTATATTTTACTATGTATTACCTCTGAATTGGAGATTGTTCTTCCTCATTTCGTAAGTTGTGCTAAAATAATTTACTTGGAAATACCTCTGAAATGGGCATTGTGCTTCCTCATTTCGTAACTTGTGTTAAAATAGTTTACTTATTAATACTGTACCTCTGAAATGGACATTTTGCTTCCTCATTTTGTAAATTGCGTTCAAATAGTTTACTTAGTAATACCTCTGAAATAGACATTTGATTACTCTTTTCGTAAGTTGCGTTAAAATAGTTTACTTGGTAATACCTCTGAAATGGATATTGTGCTTCCTCCTTTCTCTTGCCTCTAGTCTTAACAATAAACTATTTAAAAATACGCATAATTGTCATTATTTTAAAACGTGGTTGCAAGATTAGAAACAATTTATCAAATAGATCATTTTTTATGTTCTTTGAATTGGTAAAACTTCAACATAGTATTAAGAAACACTCTTTGTCTGTAACTTTGCTTAAAAAATTGTGATAAGAAATTTAGTTAATATAAATCAAAACATTTCAGTTGTTATGTTCTTAAAATTCTTGGTTTTGAAAATATTTTTTTCTTACGTTAACTTTGATATTAAAATAGTTTTAACTCAATCATTTGAATAACTTATTCGGTTCAAAAAATATAATACAGAGTGTCCCGTAAGTTAAGTGACAAACTTCAGGGAATGGTTCTATGGGTCAAAATAAGAAAAAAAGTTCTTCTAAACACAGACCCGAAAACGCTTTGTTTTCCAGATATCCGCCATTTTATTTTTTGTACAAAATAATTCATATCTAGAGAAATGTTTCACCGATTGAGTTCATACTTGGAATTTTTAACTAAAAATGATACATCTCGAGAAAAATAAGTGATTGAATCCAATCATGCGTTTCAAAATGGCTGCTGTTTGAAAATTTCAAACCTAGATTACTCAAAAACTGTATATTTTAAGAAAATATGTAAAGACACCTATTTTGTAGCCCTATGAATCCTTATCGGATGGTGTAACTGTCAAAACAATCGCATGAACTATAACAGCTAAGTTAAAAAATAATGACAGCAAATGTACATACAATATTGCTGTGTTTACTGTGTTGGTATAGGATGCCGGGTTGAACAAAACAATTATTACACATAACTTAACTATTATCCTTTATCCGGTTGTTTTGACTGTGAGACCATCCGTTAGGGAATCAAAAAGACTACAAAAAAGGTGTCTTTACATTTTTTGTTAAAGTGTACAGTTTTTGAGTAATCTAGGTTTGAAATTTTCAAAAAGCAACCATAGATTTAATCACTTATTTTTCTTGACATGTATCATTGTTAGGATAAACTGCATGCCAAGTTTGAACTCAATCAATCAAACATTTCTCTAGATATGAGTTATTTTGTTAAATGAATGAACTTTTTAACTATGGAATGAGCTTTCGAGAGATTGCCGCATAGTTCTGTATCACCCTGTATAGGCTATATAACGGTTAAACCATCGTATACAATAAATTAAAACACAGATGATCTTGTCGAAGTGTTAAGATTTTGGTCCAAATCAGTTGTTTTATTTATAATGGTCGTGTGTCAAGTCCACTCGTAAACTCCTAATTTTGTCCATAATTTTTACATTTTTTTCAATTTTTAAATAGGACCATAAATATTCCCGAGATAAAAATTAATCTAGATTAATCTCTGAAAAGTTCTCTACATGTAAATGAACGTTTCGTCAAAATTGGTTCAGACACACCGGAGATAAGCCCGGACAAACAGACTGACAAAAAATGAAAATGCAAGTTTAGGTTTACACTTTACTGTAAATAACCATATGACGTTAGAAAAACGTATTTATTTTGAAATCACAGGCAGGCACTTCAATTTTATTTATATGTGTGCATTGTCTATTGAAGTATAAAATGTTAAAACCATAGAATATCCTAGACAAGATTGAAGCTAGTTATGTAATAAAACAATTCAAAATTCCGTTGAAATAATATCAAACATAATATTCATAAAACATTAAATTCAGTAATTTACGACGCCGTAAAATTATCATGAATCCTGAAACGGAATTTCTGTATTCTTTTGACATTAAAAATAACGTCCAGATTCCATCTCTACGACTGGAAACTATATTTCGGCCGCACTCCAAAACCAAAACGCATTAAACAAAGAATGCAGTTCTCATGAAGGGGATCGGTTATGTCAATTATTTCCCTGTTAAATAGAAAGATTCATTTTATAGTGTTTATACAGAGAGAGTAGAGGCCAATTAGAAATCCATTCTTGACCAATGACAGGCTAGACAATTTATCGTCAGTGTGAATAATTCCATAGTTAATTGATCGCTCTATATGCGTAACGCGGTTCCAAGGAGAGGCGATAATTTCAAAACCTTTATCCCAACACGTTAGTATGAACAATAAAACCCTACTAAAATGTAGACCCTTCTTGACTCTGACCAGATGAAACGGGATTTTTATACTTATTACAGTTTAAAACACACCTGGAATTTTTAAAGATATAATGTGAGATTTGTATATACACTTGCTCACATGGTACGTTAAGAATAGCTTAATACTTTCTCGTGTATGAGTGCAGTGGTTTATAGAAAGCTGTGAATAAAAGTATTTAGTTCGTTTTTCAAGCCTTTTATCTATAGAACCGAATCGTTTCATATTAAGATTTTTGTGAATGCTTGCTCACATGGTATGTTAAAATTTTATGTGTATAAGTGGAGTGGTTTATAGAAAGCTATGAATAAATGTGATTAAAAGTAAGTTTATCAAATTTATTGTTCGTAAAACTTGTTTACTGTGTTGGTATAGGATGCCGGGTTGAACAAACCAATTATTACACACAACTTAACTGTAATACTTCATCTGATTGTTTTGACAGTTACACCATCCTATAGGGAATCAAAAGGGCTACAAAAAAGATGTCTTGACATTTCTTTTGTTTAAATGCATGGTTTTTGAGTAATTTATGTTTGAAACTTTCAAGCAGCCGCCATTTTAAAACGCTTGAATGGATTTAATCGTTTATTTTTCTTGAGATATATCATTGTTAGATTAAAGTACATGCCAAGTTTGAACTTAATCAGTCAAACTGTTCTCTAGATATGAATTATTTTGTAAAAAAAAAAAAAATAGCGGATATCTGGAAAACAAAGCATTTTCGAATCTATGTTTATGGAATTTTTTTTTATTTTCACTAGTAGAACAAGTTTCTCCTTGAGACACTCTGAACATTCTGAATTAAACTATTTTATTACAATTTTGTGGGAGCAAATGGTTAAATAAATTTTGGAATAAAAATAAAAATCAATAATAGTGTTATAGTGTACAAATGTATTAATGCGATAGTGGGAGTGTAAGAAGTAAACAAACATTTGCAATCGTCTTAGGTTCCCACTTAAAAGGTGTTCATAGTTTGTATCATTTCGAAGAATGGTTGTCAAGTTTAAACGGACACTCTGCGTATTTACAAAACCAGTTTCCAATATAAACA
>JAGFPH010009234.1:24736-39152 GCA_018207615.1 Philaenus spumarius
GCGAAATAATATATATGTGTAATGAGGACGGGAGCAATACAAACAATCCACTAACGACAGGATTGTAACGTCCACACACACGATGCCCTGATTGGAACCTCTACAATCTATTTGTCTATTCACTTAACCCTATCAAAACACATAACACTGATGAAAACCGGAGGGATTATGTTACCATTTACCTTTGACAATTCCTTTTGATTCAAAATTAACTTCGTTTAAACGACAGATCCAACAACGGACGGACGATTCGATTGAGTTTATTTTTTATGGTTTTTAAATTGTACGATTTGTTAGAATGTGGTTTGTTTTGAGAGACAACGATGGACAGGACGCTAAAAAGAGTTTGCGAGATTTTAAAAAGCAAATAATAGTAATTCACAGAACAAATAATATTTAAAAATAAAGGGTTATATAGTTTTGGAATTATTTAGACAGACTAAATTAAATTATGTTTAAAAATTTTGATCAAAGGAAAGAAGATGCTTTGTGAATTTTTGTTGAACTTTCCTAAATTAAAATCACCTAGTTAGGAATTCAGATCGAAACAAATAAACTGAATCAAAGAAGATATTGCAAGATAGTGAAGTTTTAAAAAGGAAATCCCCAAAGATTGTATACCAAACCAAAACAAATGGTCGATTTAACGGACTGTATTGGGCGAGAAGTAGTCAGGTAAAACCGACTGTCATGGTGGATTATAAAAGTACCCTATTAAATCACAATTTATTACATAGTATGTAATACAAACTATATTATGATTCTTTTTATATCATTCAGTTGATAGAATGGTGAAATATTTTCTTGTAAAACATACTAAAGATTTTATTGAAACGAAGTTCCTTAACGCGGATTGCGGTTAGAGTTAACAAATAGAAAATCTAATACGTAACGAAAAAAAGTGTTAGTAATTGGTTGCTATGGCAATGGCAAATAGAAAATACGAGTAACGAAAAAGCGATATCAAATTGGTTGCTATGGCAATAATGAATGTAAATACGTTCAAGAAACATGTGTTTTGGTTCACCAATTACAATGAAGAGAAGATCGGTTCCGTCCGACGTAGTTCAGATATTATCGTCAAACGATGAAATACATTCAATAAACATAAAATGTTGGTTCATCAGTCCAGGCCTAACCTAAAATTATTGTGTGTATATTTGATTTATTTTACCTGCCTTAACGGCAACTTACATACAATAATTTTAGGCTAGGCCTAGAAAGTAATTTTAACATCAAATTATTGTATGTATGTTGCTGTTAAGACTGGTAAAATAAACTAAACATACACAGAATAATTAACTTTAGGTTAGGCCTAGACTAAATGAACCAACATTTTATCTTTATTGAATGTATTTACAATGAATGAATGGTATTTGACTGTGTTTACCATCTTAGCTTTGATGTTATAATTCATTTTACACCTTTATTATAACAGGTGTAAAGAACAGGTGGCACCCTGCCGAGAGGCTTATATGTAGATTTGCCAGATTCCTTAAAATAATAAAGTACCGGAGCAGAATAATATACCTCCAACCCTCTATAGGTTATGCTAGGTCTAGGTACTCACTATTGCAAAACATTTATTTGAGGAATCTATCCCAAAACTCTACGTTACTTAAGAGCAAAGTCTCAAAATACCTGTCATCGGTAGTGTCAAATTTTGATCCCAATCAATTAATTTGGTTTACAAGTTTCGTATTAAAGTACTTATAATTATCAAAGAGGTAGGATTTGTTGGGAATATGGGACTAATATATTTTACTTTAACATGAAACGACCGAATTACTTTAAGAAAATGTGAAAATTTTCAAAATCCTTCTGTAGTTTATTCTGTTAGGGCAACTTGTTCGCTGGATTTGTCAATGTTTCTAATTAAATTAAAGTTAGGATACTCCATATTTATGCCTGTAACCTCTCTGGATTATTAATAATAACAATAATTATAAGAATAATACGTACATTTGATAATAATTGATAAAAAGTCGAAATGCGTCATGTAAAAAAGAAGAATAAAATTAATAAGGATTGTTCTACAGCATCCCCATAAAAGAAAATAATTACAACTATTATTATGACTAATGGTTCAAATCAGGAGAGTTAATAGTTTTTAAAAAATGGTATCTTTTAATTAGGAATATTATCTGGATTCCAAAAGCAGTTTCTTTAATTTAATCAATGCTCTAAACGTCGTAGTGCCTACTTTATAACGAATTATCTTGCTTTTATACTACAGTATTTTGTTAAGACCAAAACGTTTACACATTTGAAAATTATCTCTAAATAAACGAATTAAGCAAGTATTGGTTATTTTATTCAAACGTTGGATAATAGCTTATTACTCAACAAAAGTGCAAAAGCTGAGAAGGTCACAACAAAGATGCCATAACAACATTCTAAATAACAACCAGATCCACTTCAAACAGTGCTTCGTCAATACACGCAGGCTTAGTAACATTTAGGAGAGGGTGGTATTGAATAACTCTCAAGATGCAAATAGTTTAGAAGGCCTGTGTAATAGAAGGCTAGTGACTATTTTAGTTTATAAATGAAAATTGTCCAATCAAACATCCCCTTAATACGCGTTATGTGAGTACACGAGAACATCATTGGCGGCTCTAGACAAATTTTCCTGGGGGGGGGGGGGGGGGAATTTAGTATGGGCGCACCGGGGGGTCTGGGGGTATGGAATAATTGAAAACAAATCATAATTAGGCACATGGAAATCACATTTTCCGCCACTCTAGAACTTAAAAACTTGGCTTGTTAAAAAAAATCTTTAATTGTAATATTTTAATTAAGTTATTGCACCTATCTTAAAATTAAAAACATACCAAGGTTAGCAGCACTGTATAGGATTACTCTGGATTACACCTTAAAAAATGAAAACCCAAGAACAAATCTTTATTTTTATTTAACAAAATGATTACATTTTAAATTAAAATATTAACTATTATTGTTAACTTCCTTTAAAATATTAATAGTCAAATTATAAACCAAAGTGACTATATCAAGTGCAATTTTTTGTTCTTCACAGCTAACCTTTCTACAATATCGTGAGTATTTTCATCTCTATGTACATCAAAGATAAATTTGAGAATCTCTCTTTCAGCATTGAAGTTCTCAGCCAGTTCTTGATCTTGATCCTCCTCATAGCAGAGAAACTTCTTTCACAAGATGCTGAGCTTATAGGAACAGAAGCAGCTAGTTTGACTTAAATAAATTAGAAAAGGTTTCCTGCTTAACTATTTCCCTCAAATACTTCGAACTTTATACTCTGACACCAGTGACCTTTTTATTTTCTATCTAATTTTGTTGTGACAATGCTCTAGATGTAAGTAAATTATTAGCTACTGCCGAAGTGCTTCAAGTAAAGTGATGTCTACGTTCAGTGTCCCATCATAATGTTCAAGGAAGTCTTTCGATTTTTCAAAACTCAAATAGAGGGATGTGTGACGTGTGAGGGATGTCCTGACAAGGTCAAACTTGGTTGTGCGGACTCACTGGATTTGCTAGTCCGCTCCCGGTCCCACTGCACTGTACGACGTCATTTATATCGCAGCAGCGTAAGATATTTATTTGTTGACATTATTATACAAAATATATCTGCTATATTTGTTCCTAGAGAAGCATTTATTTATAAGAGCTACAGTATTGTTTATAATGTTGTATTAAACGAGTACAGTACTTATGAAATTAAGAACATACATTTTAACTTGTTATTACTATTTGTGTTAAACATTTTCTATTTCTAACACAAACAAAATTAACCAATTTTTTGTGAATTTACTTATATTTGTAGGGGGGGGGGGGGCTAAGCTCCCCCTTTAGCCGCCACTGAAGAACAACAATACTGCAATAAACCTTGCACTTCTGTATTACGTAATATAATGTACAGTTTTGCCTAATGACTCAGTTCTTTGATCCTCTAGCAAATGATTCACTCTCAAGGTAGTAGCCTCCTGGTTAGGCCCCACTGCCTACACATGGTGTACCTGTTTGTTTCCAATCACAATGGAAACCCAATTATCGTTTATTAAGTTAGCATCAGCGTGTGCGCATGAGCAAGAAATGATTAAACAGCCAAAGGTCCGAGTGCACCTGGTGGTAGATGGTTTCCGCGCTGTCGAACTCTGTGTGATCTTTGATCTAATATCGTCCTCTTCAAAACACAATATACTCGCTTCGCTCTCGACAAAGCTTTCAGTTAAATTATTATATTAAATTTAATTATCTTGATAAATTCTCACCAGGCAGTTGATATTAAAGGTAACGTTGTCTGGTCCTGCGGACGGAGTTGGTAATTTTGCCACTTTTTTAGTGAGTTATAACCTATTTTACGCACTTACAACGTAAAATTAGTTTAATTTAAAAAAACTTCTTTATTCTCTTTTAATTATATTTTAGTGAAACACTTGTGATGATACAAATCATATAGGTTCGTTCGATGTATTTGATCAAACATATAATTTTGATAATGTATCCTAAGTGTGCCAAATAAGTCTGATTTAAAAATCTTATTTCTCGACACATTGCATTTATTACTCAGTTAGCCTTCTTATATTTTGTATCTTATAATTATGGTAGCCTGCAATAAAGAGGAGAAGAACGTAGGTTTTCTCAGAAACTGCCTTAATGGTAGGATAAAATGTGTTCATGTTTTAAAGGAATCCTTTGAAAAAAGGCATTTACTCGTAGAGGATTGAGCTTATAAGTAACTTAATGGTTGTATTTTCCAAAAAATCACTGTCATTATAGGTTGTATTTTATGGAAAGTTATAGATCTTAACATTTTACAAAACTTTAAAAAAGTATTCGATTTTGTCTATGTACTAGTAAATCCCCGTGAAAAATCACAGGCGGATTAATTAGATACACATCAGAAATACATTGTTTGTATAAAATACTATTTAAACAACACACTTTATCTAGGCCTAACTATGCAAACGGGGATTTTTAACTCGGTAAATGTGTACTATTATAAGGACGATAAAACTGTAGGAATATTTGTTAAGATTTTGTGTTTATGTATATTATTATATACCGGTATATTTAAAGAAAGATACAAATATTATCTTTTAATTGCCTTTTATTTAATATTGATAGACGAAATGATTTAGAAGTTATTAATATTATAGGCTACATTATTGATTGAAGTTGTAAACATAACCCTAAAGTATAATCTGCGTTAGGTTTTGTTTGCGTATTACAGATGATGGGTAAAATCAGCTGTTATATTATTAAGTTAAACGAATAGGTTATTCTTCTTTAAATTTGTATAAACGAATATTTTGATGATAAAAGGTATTATAACGTATACTTATAACATACATTTTAGTTCTATAACTCATATTTAAAAAAATAAACTTCACAAGAAATTATAACGATTGAAATTGTAAACATAACCTCAAACTATAATATACACAGATGATGGGTGAAATCAGCTGTTATATTAAATTTTACTCCACGCACGTACGCTCGTACACTCTCTTTATGGGAGTTGATATACAGTAATGATTATATTTTATTTGCAGTTTTTTTACAAATCCACAAATAAACGTCTACAGTAAAAATTTAATTAATTAAAAAAATATAACAAAACTTTTAGGCCTACTTCGATCCGAAACATTCGTACTCTAAATTAAGAAATTTTTTATTAAGAGGAAGGGGAAAAACATCATTCATGGACTTTATCTTACCTAGAGACGCATCCCTGGGTCACGATTCAGACTCATACTGAATAAAATCCCCTCCTCCTCCAAAGTCCCTGGTCTAGGACCTCTAGAACACTACTTCAGTCCGGACCTCTTCTTGTCATTTCTTCTCTCTATTTACATTCTTTCTTGTTAATTATTAAAAGCCATTTTCTCCTTTCTCGCTTACTAAAACAGCTCTTACCAATTGAGAGATCGCGTTCCAGTTTTCATTATTCGCTAGCATCACGGCTATGTAGCTGGCTGTCACCACCCAAGGTTGATAGAGAATATCTTCTCTAACAACCTTGGTCACCACCTTCGTGACGGAGAACAGTCTTTGCCTCTCCATATCCCATCTACTGCACACGTCTTGCAGCTTGGCGATGTAACTTTCCCAATCTTAAAGAAGAAGCTTCTAAAATAACCATACCCTGTTAGCAGTTGAGTGATGTGGAAGCTTACGTCACCATGCTTACTCTCTAACTAGCTTTTAAGGCTAGGGAATGAGGCGGTAAATCCACCGTCCTTTAGTCTCTTCATTCCATCTTTTCTGCCAGCTATTCAGAATCTCTATTCTTTCGGTAAGGGCCGCTCTACTCCTTTTAACGTGTGAATCTCTGTCGTATTTCCTTTTATTTTCTACTAGCAACAGAGCCCGTTGTGGTTAAATACAACGGTCTCTAGAAAAATATTACATATATGCTTTACTTTTTGTGGAATACCTGAAAATTAATTTGATTTTTTTTCAAGAACGAAATTGTTTTGAATAAAAAAACTAATTTTCTAATAGAGCAAGATAATAAAAAACTCAAATGTAATATATTTATTTACAGTATATTTTTTTATAAACAACATTCTTTGTTAATACTTCATGAGAGTTTTTCAACAATCTCCCTTGATCTTTGCTAGGGATAATTTTAATTTTAATGTCTTCAAACCTTTTTACTCTAGAGAGTGCAACGTACAATTGTCCATGGCTAAATACTGGTGCTGGAAGGTAAACACCAACTTTCTCCAATGTCTGGCCTTGTGCTTTATTTATTGTTATAGCAAAAGCTAATTTTATAGGAAATTGCTGTCTTTTCAAAACAAATGGCAAATCTGTGTCCGACTGTGCTAAATTAATCCTTGGAATGAACACAATTTCACCTGCTGACGATCCAGTTAAAACCTCTGCAATTATTAAATTTGGCTTGAGTTCTTTAACAATTAATCGTGTGCCGTTACATAACCCTCGTTTTGTGTTAAGATTTCTTAGCAACATTATCACAGCTCCGATCTTTAAATTTAAATTATGTATTGGCATTCCTGATGGTGATAGCTGATTTAAAAATTATATTGGATAATGAATATCTGCTTGTGAACTATCGTCTGCTTCAATAGAATCCGAACTTAAATATGTTGTTGATGTTCCTTCCAGTAAGTTGTGAACAGTTTCGTTTAGAAAATCCACATCTGAAGTTTTTGAACATAAAATAGCCTTCTGGGCGTATTCATGAGAGTGAGCAATGTCCAACTTATCTCCAAATATATCGGTGGCTATGTTACCGTGACTTAAAATATTGGGTGGTATTGCTATTAGTTCTTCTGGTAAATCATTAGTTCTATCAGTCAGACCATTCCCTATGCTTAATTGCCATTTGCTAAATAAATCATCCACTGATCGTACAGTTTTACTCAGTCGTAGGATCTTAAAGGTTTCCCACAGTGGATGGAATTTTATACTTGTTTCTATTATTTTTATTCTGTTACCATGTCTGACAACTGGCAGAGTTTGCCTGAAATCCCCGCCCAATAACATAACTTTTCCACCGAAAGGATTCTGGTTGTTCATTATTTCCTTTGTACTCTGTCAATAGCAGTCAAAGCAATTCCTGGTGCCATAGTTGCTTCATCCCAAATTATGATTTTAGCTGATCTGATGATTGTGGCTTCGAGAGAATTTAATCTTATATTTGATACGGATGTTTCGTTTAAAGGAGGTACTAATTTGAATTGGTTAAAATATGTTTTACCTCCTTCCAATAAGTTTGCAGCAATTCCAGTAGACGCAATAGGCAATGCAATGTTTTTTTCTCCACTCACTGTACACAGAATAGTTTTGTACAAATAGGTTTTTCCTGTGCCTCCTGGCCCATCCAGGAAAAAACATGTTTCTGGGAATTCATCATTTATTGCTGCAATTATATTATAGTAACATTGTCTTTGCTCAGAATTCAAAATATTTATCATTTCTTTACTTTTTTTTCTCTAACTCATAATCATAGATATCAGTATTGTTGATTGGTAGGATATCGTTTACTGGCATCGCAGGAACTATGGTTTGCTTCTAAAGTTTTGTTAATTTCTCTATGAGTCAAATTCTTACATCGTTCACAGTTATCTGTATGGCCTATTTTGTGGCTGTGTGCAAAGTCTTCCCAAAGATGAGGGTGGTATTTTTCAAATAATTCTTTAGCATTAGACGGGGAAGCAAATATAAGAATATATGAGAATAAGTCCCTCAAATGTTGAGGCATGCTGTAATTGACTGCTTCGGCTAAAGTTTTATCCCAAATTTTATCAATTTTTATCAACCCTTTTTGCACTGCTGCTTCATAAAAAGTATTATATTTAGTACTATCAATGGTTTTTAAATCATCATAAGCTGTAGCACCAGGTACATGAAGCAGAAGAAGTCTTAAACAATACCTTTCAGGATCAGAACCAAGATTTACAAAATACATTCTACCAATTACATTATGTCTGTCTTGTTGTCTGCGAATCCATTTCCTACTTTTTTTATTGAAAACATAATGCTTAGGTATATTAGTGTAATTAATTAATCTTGCACTATCATCTTCCTCGTTTAACTTAAACCACGCAGTCAACATTGTATCTTTCCCAGCAGTTTGTAACAGATTGTCTGTATTTCTGTTTAATGAATTTACATGAAAGACAATGCTTTGATTTTTAGGAAGATGAACAGGCAATCGGATTATAGTGTGCGATTGTTTCTGCATGTCATTTCCAAGTATTCGCCACATAGCTTCTGGTGCACTGACATACCTACTATATATGTGCTTTTGTATTTCATCAAAATTTGAGTTTGTTTCTGTGATACGTACATTTGCACAATCATGCCCTTTATATACACATTTAAAGAGATATTTAACACTTTTGATCGTAGCGCAAACTTCCACATTGATATGACAGTTGTATTTTAACAAAAGATATGGGTTATAAGGAACAACCCATGTGTTGCCAATTACTTTATTTCTTACGTATACATTACCATTATTTCTTCGGCGGTATAGAGGGTATCCATCTTTGTTAGCTAAGGTTTCGTTTTGAAAGGATTTAGGGTAGTTTTTAGTACACTTATTTTCCTTCATACACGGTGAGTTTAAATTACACTCGCCACAGGGTCCATGAATCATGTGTTTTGTAACAGCTGCGTGTAAAGTAGGAAATTTGTCTTTATCTGGTAATTCAGCCTATAAAATTTGGTCTATATGTTCTGGTAACTTTGGAGTATCTTGTTCTTTCAAAATCAGCAGGATGTGAGCATGGGGTAGCCCCCTTTTTTGAAATTCAATTACATGTATATTGCCTACTGGGATGCCAAAAACATGTTTTTTATTTATGTCAAACATAAGTTCTGTTAGCTTCAATTTGAAAACTCTAGAAACTAAATCAGGACGATTTTCAACAGACTGTCCATTTAAATTTTGTGTTATTTCTTCCCATTTCGGATTACAGGTCATTGTAATAAAAAGATCGGGTTTACCATAGTTCCTCAATATTGACATAGCGTCTTGATAATTTTGCATCATATTTCGTGGACTCCCTTGAAACGTTGATGGCAAAATTAAAGGTTTTCCAGGGGGAAACAATTCATTGTCTCCTGATAACCGAATCTGGTCCATTAAACCTTTGTACTGTTCAATTCTAAGTTGAGATTGATTTTGTCGAATGAAATTTAATCGACACCTCAATTTTGGTGTAGGCATCAACAATATATTGTTGCGTGAGTTTTCCTCCGCACAATAAAGGATTGAATTCATCACGTACTGAAAGACGATATTGATAATATTGAATCTGAGTGACTCTTGATCTTGTATTTGAAGCTTTATTTTTAATATTTTTGAGACATGATGGCTTATCATTCAGTGGAATATTAATCCCCCAACTTTGATCGCCATATGGAAAGAATAGAGGATAGACCATTGGTTCCAAATTTGTGTCTAAAATTCTAATTCTCTGAGTTTTTCTCTTATTGATCGTGTAGTAAGCACGACAATGAATCAATAAATCACGCTGCAGAGGTGGTTCGCCATCCGTATTCTCGAAAATAACAGCAACCTCATTACATCTTGCAGAGTTATATCTTCTTTCATCATATTTTCGGTCCTGAATTATAGCCACTGTCACATCAGATGAAACAGCGTTATTCATTAATGTGTCTTGAATGCATTCTTGCTCTACTTCATACATCATTTTGCAGGCTTCTGCAAATGGATTATACTTTGACATGAATGAGCCTAATATTTGCAATAAATGTTCATTGCATCCAGAGTTTTCTTTAATTTTCATTCTATTAGCTGTAGCCTCATAAGGATCAAGTATGTACAACTGAGCATATTTACGATGTTCTCCATTTTCAGGATGTAATTTACCAGCACGATGATATATAGTGCCATTTATTCTAAAACAATAAGGACCATATAGCTTGAAGGAGGAACTATTTGCGCTCCCATATAGAAGCAAAAGATAGGGAGCTGTTAATTGAACGAATATTAGACATAAAGTTATCGGAATACATATGGTTATTAGTCATAATCTGTTCAAGTAATAATGCAGTTTGAATTCGTTCTAATGTAACTTTTCCTTTTGAGCAGCATTTAGAAAACATTTTATCCACAGGTCTTTCTCCAACAAAGTGTTTAGCACCACAAAATTCACATACTTCACTAATACTGCCACATGAGTGTAATTTTATTTCGTTTTCATCATTTATATCTTTTAAGGCTTCAGGCACAAAATTGATTGGTAGTTGTAAAATATTATTTAGATCACTATCCTTTTTCCCCCTTATCACTGTGCGATGAGCTGTTGATTCACGTCTGCCTGAACATGTTTTCGGTTTTTTTTCTTTGGTGGACGTCCACGTTTGCAGGTTGAGGAGGTTGCATCCTCTTTGAGTGAAGGTCACACTATCTTGTTTTATTTCTTTTTCATTTTGTGTGTCTCCATCCTTGTGATTGCTTGTTAAAAAATTGTTTTCCTCTTGTATTAAATCATGATTCAGACTATAATTTTGTTTCTTTAATTTATTTTTATGAGCTGTTGATTCACGTCTGCCAGAACATGTTTTTCTTTTTCTATTCTTTGCTGGACGGCCACGTTTGGATTTTGGTAAGGTTACATCCTCTTGATTGTCAGAATTAGTATTATCTATCAAAACACCGTAATGGCCAGCATCCACATTACCTGAGAATCGTAGTTTATATATTGTTGTGCCTTCACCAACCGTTACATAAGAATCCAAGTTCTCAGCATATATTTTGAATTGGCAGTTAAAAAGTCTTGCTGCAGCTTCAATTTCAACGTTCACGGCGTATTCCCCATCTTTAGCCATTAGATTTATATATTCTGTTGCGTTTTGTACTGGTAGTCTATATGTGTTATCCCCTACGATAAAAGGGCAATAGTAGTCCCAGTTATTTACGACTTTATCAACTACTGCGGATCGTATATCACTGTATCTAGATTGAGATTTATGACTTAAAAATGAGATACTCCTAAAGAAACAGTTTCCATCACCAAAAATATCGTGAATAGTAAAATTATTCATTTTGAATCAAATATAAAATATCTACTCTTATAATTCACAGTTTAAAATGACAATTTATGGTTGTGAAATCCATACACCACTTTACTCACTAATAATTAACTGGTACAAATTAAACACATAACTTAGGAAACACACATATTACATAAGGAACACACTTTAACCACAAATCCAAATTGTAAACAATCAAGTTCTCACAGTGGATCGTATATCACTGTATATAGATTGAGATTTATGACATAAAAATGAGATTCTTCTAAAGAAACAGTTTCCATCACAAACAATATAGTGAATAGTAAAATTATTAATTTCCATCAATCTAATATAATATACAGGGTGTTACGAAAAGGTTGGGCGAGAGCTTTCCAACGACCCAGTAATTAATAAAATCGGTCCAGTAGAACTGTAGATTTATTATTATTAGCTTTTATATTTATATAATAAAGGAGCATTTATATTTATACTCGACACCTTAATTGTTAGCATTGGTTTACAACTATAATTAATGATTTAACTATGTACAGTTTAACAGCAATTAAAAAAAAAACTAAATTAGATTTTATAATTATAATGGGTTTTTGAAGAGTCATCCAAACGTGTGTCCTCCATTGATTGTCACGCACTGCTCCAGTCATGGGCTCATCGACTGCCTCACCCGTTCGAAAATCCCTGGCATCCCTCTTATCCTTCGGCACCCACATTCAACCCGCTCTCTGAGCTGCTCAATGTTCTCAACAGGGGGGTTGAATACACTAAAAGGTGTCTTTCAATTTATAATAAAACATAAATTAAAATTGAACAATTGGGAGTTTTTCTAGTCCCTAGTTTTAATCGAATTTTCCTTTGAAATTGTTACATGACCGCCATTTTGATATTTATTAATAAATTTTTGCAATTATAATGTCATTTGATTTGAAATGAAAAGGGCTTCAAATTTAGTGTCTAGTAAAATTTTGTTTTAGTAGCTGGTTTTTATGGAATTTGACTTTAAAAATTTTTAATGGCTGCCATTTTGAAATTTGATGAATCTGATCAAAGATGTTTTTGTAAAATGTGTATAGCTATAGAGTTAAAGTAAATATCAAGTTTCATAAAAATATCTCAAAGGGCTTTTGAGTTATTAATTATTTTAAAACAAATACAAAATTGCAGATTACGGCTAAACTAAGCCGAAATCGAAAAAATGTTATACTACATTTTCGACTTATTTTTGCATGTAGAATATGAATCTGCATAGCCCGCTACAAAAATAACTAAAACAATTGATAAATTTAAAAAAAATATGGTTTTAGGCTCATTTTGGTTGTTGTAGACAATTACCTACCAAGAAATAATGTTTTTAGTTTTTTGTCTATAACTCGGTTATCCTTTGACCTACTGAAACTATAAACGCCATTTTGAAAATTAGAAAATTATAAAAATATTAAAGTCTTTCGATATCTTATCTATTTCTATAGTTACAGTGAGTTTTGTAAAAAAACAAAATAGCGGATTACGGCTAAACTAAGCCGAAATCAAAAGAATGTTATACTACATTTTCTAAATAAATACACCACTTTACTCACTAATAATTAATAGTACAGATTAAGCACATAACTTAGGAAACAAACACATTACATAAGGAGCACACTTTAACCACAAATACAATTTGTAAACTACAAAATGTAAGCAAAGAAAAATGAAGAAAATAACAATCCAACAATCAGATGTTACAACAATCAGCTGTTAAATTATTAACACATGTTTCATATAATCAGATGATGCATACCGGTAAACCCATTTCATTAAAAATGTATAGGTTGTATCTGCTTTTTAAGAATGATTTTGAATGGGAGGTAACTTGATCAAAGTGTAAGGTAATATGTATGTTGAAAGAAAAAAGTCCTATAAAATGCTAAAATACACAATTAAATAAAAATTGTAAATTAAAACAAAATTAGAGTAGATAAAGATTTTTTGGAGGTTGTTTACATTTTTTGCAAATAACTTTTAAATGGTGAGGAAATCCATTAAAGTGGATTTTGAAATTCTGAAAGAGCATGAAATTTTCTACAAAATACTCTAAAGTGTTTTTAGATAATACCGATCAAAGGCAACCAAAACTTGGCTACAAATAAAAACTTTGAAAAAAGCCGTTTTTAATGTATTTCTTATAGAAAACATGTATTTTTACTTTTTCACCATAAATCTTAAAAAAATCAATCTTTCATAATTATTTGCAAATCTACATGGATAAAGCTTGCCAACGATTCATTAATTAATAAAATCGGTCTAGTAGAACTGTAGATTTAGTTGTACAAAGTTTAACAAAAATATCTCTAACTCAGTATTTTCTCACCACTATAAATTCGGAGGTTGCTTAGCTTTTTTGTAAATAACTTTAAAATGGTAAGGAAATCGACCAAAGTAGAAGGTGATATTCTGAAAGAGAATAAAATTTAATACAAATTACTATTATGCATTTCTATAAATTACTGATAACGGGCAGCCAAAATTTGACTATAAATAGAAACTTTAAAAATAAGCCGTTTTTAATGTATTTCTTATAGAAAACATGTATTTTAACTTTTTCACCATAAATCTTAAAAAAATCTATCTTTCATAGTTATTTGCAAATCTACATGGATGAAGCTTGCCAACGACTCATTAATTAATAAAATCGGTCTAGTAGAACTGTAGATTTAGTTGTACAAAGTTTAACAAAAATATCTCCAACTCAGTATTTTCTTTCCACTATAAATTCGGAGGTTGCTTAGCTTTTTTGTCAATAACTTTAAAATGGTGAGGAAATCGACCAAAGTGGAAGGTGATATTCTGAAAGAGAATAAAATTTCCTACATTTACTATTATGCATTTCTTGAAATACTCAATAAAGGCAGTCAAAACT
>JAGFPH010009235.1:0-14688 GCA_018207615.1 Philaenus spumarius
AGAAATGGATATGAAATTTGAGGAGTAGTAGATTCAGAAGAACTAAAATAGTGTTAAATTCTAGGTAAATTTGGCACCGACTTCAAAAATTTGTTTGTATCGGCTTTAAATAAATTGCGTTTGCTCAATATACTAATTATTTTTTACTTTTTAGTTTCAGCATTTTGTTGTTTTTGTTTTTTTTGAAGTTGGTTTATTTTTTTCAAAAATTTATTATTTTTCGATTTTTAGAGCGATGTGTAGATTAAAGAAAAAACTTCTATTTCCTAAAAGGTGTTTATGAATTTGTATTTACTGTATAACGTGATTTAAGTAGTACGTTTTTTTTCAATAATTTTTTTATTATTTTATTAAAAAAGTTATAAAAAACAGCTAAAAAGCTATAAAGACAGGTATAAAAACGTTTCACTTACTTACCTGAACTAAGTCTTTTACGGCATTTATACAATATTGTACTTATTTACATGAAGGATGCCGGGTAAGACAGAAAAACAAGTTTCCCTTATTTACCTGACTGAAGACGGGTACAACAGCAATACAAAATTTGTTAAGACAAAAATATAAACATCTGTTCCTTATTTACATGACCGAAGCCGGGTACGACAGCTTTAATAAGTTTTCCTTATTTAACTGACTGAAGCCGGGCACAACAGCTTTAAAAAGTTATACTTATTTACCAGAACTAGCCTGGTACGACAGCTAAAAAAATGTGTTCCTTGTTAACCTGACCGAATCCTGGTACGACAGCTATATAAAAGTTTCACTTATTTACCTGAACGAAGCCGTGTACGACAGCTATAAAAAAGATTCAATTATTTACCTAAACTAAGTATGGTACGACATCTATAAATTATTTAACTTATTTATGTCAAATATAACCATATGTTCCTTATTTACACGACCGAAGCCGGGTACGACAGCTGTTTTAAGTTTTCCTTATTTACCTGACCGAAGACGGGTACAGCAGCTATAAAAAAAATTGGTATGACAAATTTAAATATCTGTTCCTTATTTACATGACCGAAGCCGGGTACGACAGCTATAATAAGTTTTCCTTATTTACCTGACTGAAGCCGGGCACAACAGTTTTAAAAATTTATACTTATTTACCAGAAATAGCCTGGTACGACATCTAAAAAAATGTGTTCCTTGTTAACCTGACCGAACCCTGGTACGACAGCTATAAAAAAGTTTCACTTATTTACCTTAACGAAGCCGTGTACGACAGCTGTAACAAGTTTTAATTATTTACCTGACCGAAGTTAAACAAAATAACAAAGCAAAATTAAGTTTATAGGCCCATGTTTAAGGGTTTCAACCAACAATTTGGGAAATAGGAATATTCATGACGGTGCTGAATAGCTGCAAAATGCTTCGCACGCCATTCCGCATATTGGTTGTATCTTCAATACACAATGCATTGCGTGCTTCGCAAGCCATTCCGCAGATTGGGAGTATTTTCAATACACAATGCATTGGGTGCTTCGCATGCCAACCCCACGGCAATATGCGGAATGTTTTTTGAGATATAAAACAAACAATATTTATAGTTTCAGGGTTTGTTTCAACCCTTAAACGCGCAATATTTTAAAATCCTTTCTTAGTGCGCCTTTAGCACCTATGAGCAATAAAATTTGCGTACCAAATTCCATGTTCCTAGGCCGTATGGTTTTTGAGATATAAAACAAATAATATTTATAGTTTTAGGGGTTGTTTCAACTCTTAAACGCGAAACATTTCAAAATTCTTTCTAATTTCAAATCTAAGGCCTATGATCAATAGTCTATGTGTAAGAAAATCGACGTTCCTAGGCAATATGGTTTTTTAGATATAAAACAAACAATATTTATGGTTTTAGGGGTAGTTTCAACCCTTAAACGCGAAATATTTCAAAATTCTTTTTTAGTGCAAATCTAAGATATGTGAGCAATATGTGTACCAAATTCCACATTCCTAGGCAGTATGGTTTTTTGAGATATAAAACAAACAATATTTATGGTTTTAGGGGTTGTTTCGACCCTTAAACGCTACATAAATATTTAAAAATTCTTTCTTAGTTCAAATCTAAAGCCTATGAACAATTTGTGTAGCAAATTCGACGTTCCTAGGCCAAATAGTTTTTGAGTGTGACGTTTTTTAGACATTCGCGCCACCTATATTTTTTTTCTTTAATAAATACTTCTTACCGACTATAGTTACAACTTCTATCATTTGTCCTTACCGACAATTCCAAATAGTTTCCCTTTTCTCCGCCAGATGTCGACTCTGTACGGTATTACCTCTTATCGTGCACAACGGAACAGAGGTAAATGTAATCTGACAACCCCATCAGCTGTTCTCTATCTATTCAGTCAAAATTTTTGCTTGGTCATGAGATTGTTCTAAAGCGTCGGCCATTAGACCGTTACGAAAGAAAACTTTTAGACGCTGCCAAGTGGTAGTGATGTTACAAAACTTTAAATAATTTGATCGCGATTAACGTGTGTCGCTGAACAACATGAATTACTTCTAAACCTTTGTTTTCCGAATACCAGGTAGGAATGTTTTTAGCTTTACCTTAATAATTATAAAATATTACTTGTAAAACTTAATTAGGTTATTTCCACTTTTGGTTCATGTACAACTTCCTAACTCATTTTGTTCAATTTATTAGAGAAACCTATGTATTTCTTTTTTTACTACAGCCTAAATTTTAAATGTAATTCTTACAGCCTACAAAAAACTATAAAGCCGATATCATTGTGGTTATTGTTAAAGCCTAAACATATTTCCACAAACAAGCCTAAAGTGTCATGCATTAATTAACTATAACTGTGTAGTATTTCTACAGTGTAACAGATATTGAAAACTTTTAATAAGCTATAAGCAAAATATTGCTGATATGTAACTAAACGTTAACATTTCTTTTATGTTACCATGTGGCTTACCTAACATGTACAGACAGTGTTATGCAACATTACACATGTTATATTAACCATCACAATCTAAGTAGCAATTTGCTATCTGTGCTACAAAATTCAATAAAACAGCCAACTCAAAGAACTATCAATTTATGCTTATTTAAATAACTGCAAGTTTTCTAAAAAGGAAATTGTTATTTGTGTTATACAGTTATACTGGTCCAACTGCAGGGAATGTTTTAATGCAATGGGATAACCTGCAACAACTACAATTAGAAAAGGCCTACTTTCCAACTGAACATTAAATATATAAACAAAATATTTCTACAGTGATTTGATTAGAGACAGAACTTAAGTTAAAATGAGAACTATCTGCAGTTGTTCTTTTCCTTTTATGTTAAGTGTTAAATAGGCTGTATTTTGAAAGTAATTTTTGTATATGTGTACTATTTAGGATATGTTAGTATTTAATAAATTGGGAGGAGCAAGCTAGCACATTTCGGACCTTAGCCCTAAGGGCTACACATTAGAAATTTCACACCTTTTTTTTTATATATAGAGAGACGTCTCATAATTAATTTTGTCTATTTATTCAATTAATTATAATTACCTTTTAGAGTTGGCCAACGACATATATATATATTTATTCTTAAAACAAATCCATGGTACTTCATGTTAAAACTTTGTAACTTGTAAAACTTTTGTATAAATTCTGTAATCTTTATTAAAAGGGAGGGTTTTTGATTTTTATTTTTTGGGAGGGTTTTTTAAATTCAATTTAATAAAATATATATGTTTTCTTTTTTTAAATCTCAAACTTTTTTTGTATTAAGGGCATATTAATAATTTTTTTTGTATTAAGGGCATATAAACTTTTTACTTAACTTGGTTAATAAACCTAAAATTATACCTATTTCTATAGTTTATTGAGCTAACCTCTAGGTATCCTGTGCATTGTAAGAGATAAGCTGAAATATTCCTACTTTTGGTGATATTTAAATTCTAAGGTAAGTTTTGAACAGTACCAATCTATGTGGCCCAGTATTGCTTCCGTTCCCTCAATTATTCTTTTGTAAGATTGGTACATGTTTTCTGATAGCTTTGAGCGTGGTTACCTTCCGTTTAAAAATTGGTTCAGCTGTCCGGTTGTCAGATAGGCCTAAATTTAATCTTGCTTTTGGTCACACTCTTTAACACCCTTATCTTATTTTTCTCTTGTAGCGCAGCGTAGAGTCATGCGCGGCGACTTGTCTGTCTGTCCTTCGACATCACCGACATATTTTAAAAACAGACTTATAATTTTGATGAAATTTTTTTTGAATTTTTTCAATGTCAATTTATTTCAACACGTTTAGGGCCGCCATTTTGGTTAGAGTGGACCATTCGAAGTCCGGTTTGCGGCAATGTGTTCTACTAACTAAGACCTTTAATTTGATACCAAACTCGACCTATGCTGCTATTTAAGAATTTTGTCTGACTCCTCGTGGGCCGTCCCCCTTAAGGGATAAAAAAGTGATAATACCTTAAAAGAGTAGACATTTATGGCTATTATTGATATACTAAGTCTCAATACTTTATCTATAATGGTAAAAAATATATTACACCGTTCCGGGACTTTTCAATCACACTGTATATAGATTTTAATTGAAAACTCAAATTTTCCGCCAAAATGACGTACTTTATTGCCAAATACTAGCTAAGTTCTGGGCCGATTTTTAAAAAACTGGAATGGGACCACCGGAGGATGGTCCTCTTTCATTAAATTTTTTTTATCGAAATCGGTTCATTAGTTTCGGAGTAATCGCTGGACAAACATAAAAAAAAACATATAAACAGGTCGAATTGAGAACCTCCTCCTTTTTTTGAAGTCGGTTAAAAAATAAGAACATTATAATATTAGACTATTGTGGTGACCCAGTAAGTATAAATTTGATGAAAATCATTTAATTTGGACATAATTTAGGTGTAGCCTCCTGGATTGTATACATAACAGTAACATAAAGGTTTAAAGTAATTAATTCACTCCGACAAACAACCCAAAGTATTATAATGACGAAATATTTTAACTTTTCTATAGGTATTAACTAGTTCCGTTCAAGTTCAAGGTGAACAGAATTTACAATTGTATCTATTTGGTCTTTGACTGATAATGCATTTTTTATGTATTTGTATCATATATAAATCTGCTGCAAAAGCAAATAAAATATTAAATATTGAAACTATGCATATACAAAGAGTAAGCTAAAAAGTTATGAAATGAAGTAATTTCGTATTAAAAACTTTTTCACTAACATAGTTAAAGTAATATGTAACAGCACTTTGTACGATTAAACTAAATTACATAAATTATTCTGGTCTATCTGGCTTATATGTTTGTCTGGGGAACAATCGCTCGTGATTAACACTGGCTAGAAATATAAAATAGTTAATATTATCTAATTAAAGGCATGAACATTTTTTTACTTTCAATGTAGAATTAATTAATATGTTGGTAACAATATTCATTATGGTTTCTATATTATATTTTGACTGTCAAATGATAAATTAAATATAAGAGTCCTTTTTAAAGCGCCTGAGAAGTGACTAACAATAATTATGAGTAACATTTCGCTGGGTATTGCAAATCACCTTATCAAATCTATGAAGTATACAAATGTTAGCAGCAAAGAAATAATTAAAAAAGAGGCATAAGTCCATGCATTATGTAAGAAAACAATTGAAGATTGTATTCAATTTAATAACGACTGGCAATGGCATTACGTCACATTGAATTTTGTACACCTCTAACACCTTACACAAACTAAGGGCCTAATAACATCGAATAACTAAATACTAAATTACTATTTGCAGATAGCTAATTATGTATAGTACATTGCATAGTTGACCTGATCGATTATTCACGTGTAAATTACTGTTTGCTTAGAATTGTAAACATTATGCTACATCACACTGGGTGATTCAGTCACCTCTCTTACAATGGAAATTAATGGACTGTAAATGAAGGAACATAAAAATGATCTTTTATGTGACTGTAAATTTATGTAAAATATTCAAGTTAAGTTTCATCAAGTTATATAAGATTATAAATAATATATGTATATTTCTTTAAACGATGATGTTTTTATGAAGAGCTACTTCCTCAATTCATATTTTGTTGTATATTTTGAGAAGAACAACTTATTAAATAACATGATTTTTTGACTCGACGCTAATGATAGTTTTAGAGTTACATCCGCTCAGAGATCAATCAGTCATGCAGACATTAACAGTTGACTTAATATTAAACGGCTTGAAAGTATTTGTATACAAAATATATATCTGATTTATATCAAACGAATATACATACAACTACATTATCTATAACCACATTAACCAAATACATTAATGAACATACATTGTACAGTAAATGTTGTTATAACAAAATAATCAATATTTTGTTTAATATTTTGGTCTTCATAACTTTAAAATAACTAGTCATTCTTAAATTAAGCATTTAATACCAGCCTATTAAGAGATCAATCCACTAGACTAAATCAAACGAATACAAATAAAGCTGTAAAATAATTTTTAAAAATAATTTCGTGATCCAAAATATTAGGCATATACAGCATATCAATGTTAGAACTATGTCCCTGTCTAC
Organism: Philaenus spumarius; assembly: GCA_018207615.1. Classification (NCBI taxonomy): domain Eukaryota; kingdom Metazoa; phylum Arthropoda; class Insecta; order Hemiptera; family Aphrophoridae; genus Philaenus; species Philaenus spumarius. The sequence continues at coordinate 6,541 of JAGFPH010009235.1, forward strand.
ATAGCATTATTTGAGTATAAAAGTTATTTATAAAATAAATAAATCAAAAATAATAAACTCACGGTTTATTACTTCTATGTACTACATTCATTTTATTACGGTCTATGATAATAATTATAACCTTTTACCCACTAAAAGATTTGGAACCTGTAATTAGACTTCTTTTATAAAATTATATTTACTTTTCAATTCAGTTAGGCTGAAAAAAATAGTTGCCCGAACATCCCGAACTAATACAGGACGATTCACAAAGATATACAGTAACTTTAGGAGACCGTTCTAATTCACTATATAAATAAAGTAAAATAATAATATATAAAGAAAAGACATACTTACGTCTGATAACGGTATGTTTCTCTTGTATCTACGGTTCAAGTTTGTGTACAAAACATCTATTAGTGGAAATAAATCAAATGTTTGTTTTTAGATTTTACTTACATACAGTTAACAAAAGAAAAAAAAACAAAAAAACACCACGTACATTCTATTTAAATGTTTTAAAATTGGCAACCGGTAAGTTTATTAACAACATAAAACAAATATATATATGTTTTCAATTTAAAAAAAAGTTTATTTGAATGGTTAAAACAAATTATAGTACATAATGTGCAGTATAAGGCTTTAAACTTACACATCTGTATATTTAACCTAGCACTTGAGTTTTCGAATGGTTGTATGTATTTATTGCGTGTTGTATTAGTTTTCCAAATATATTTCCAGTTTATCTAAGCCAGTTTACACACTTAGAACCTTGACTTCGCCCTTTGTAATACTTCGAAGTAAAGTGACATGGATCATGATTTAACTAACAGCGCATAAGGGTGGATGATTGTATTTGAGAAATGTCGGAAATCTGATTTGACGTGTCACTGTGCTTTCAGCCAGACATTTTAGATATACCTTGCATATCACGGCCACGCACGATAAGGTTATATTAATTAATTAGTTTGAGGAATGTCTTAACTCATCATACTTTTGCCCCAAAGAAAATACCGGGTGTCCCACGAAGAGGTCCCTATTTTTGAATTAATATATTAGATGCACCGAACACTCTACAAACCTGAAACTCAACAGTCGTAACATACACATATGTAAAATAAATACACCTGAGTATCAGTTAATTCTGACACATTAGGACAAAATGGCGGAATATCAAAGAAATAGTACCTTTTCGTTAAAATAGCTTTATTTGCTTAAGTGTTACAACATAATTATTGAATTTTAACGATGTTACTAAGCACCAAACAACGTTAGGGAATTAAAGATATAAGTAACTCATAAATAAATTAAATCTATTTGATCTATAAACCTTATTCAAACTGATGTCCATCGATCGCAATGCTCTGATGACAACGATATAGAAAACAGTCATACGCTTTGCTGAACAACTCTCGAGGTATCAACAACAGTTCCTCTTCGATCAACCTCATTAGTTTATCGTCTGTCGCAATGTTATGACAATAAACCTTCTCCTTCAAAAAGCCCCACAGAAAAAAGTCACAAACAGTCAAGTCTGGAGACCTTGGGGGCCAGTCCATGAAGCTGCTGCCACGACCTATCCAACGGTTAGGAAGATTTTGGTCCAAAACTGCTTTGGCCACATTCGCATAATGCGGAGGAGCTCCATCCTGTTGGAAAAAACGTTTTTCATCTCAGGCTGAGAAAGATGAGGAACTATGTGATTGCTTAAAACTGATGCATACCTTTCTCCAGTCATTGTTTGTCGGGATATGTCATACGACAAAACACCATCCTTGGTAACAGCAGCCCAAACTGTTATACCTGTTGATTTTAATTTCTCTTCTTGTAAGATATGTGGATTTTTTGTGTTATAGTAATGACAATTATGCCTGTTTACATTTCCTGTTCGATAAAATGTCGCTTCATCTGAAAACACGATTCCTTCATGCCATTTACTATCTACGTCAGTCTTTTCAATTATTTTCGAACGAAATTCCAATTGTCTGTCAGGATCATCTTCAAGCTGTCCGTGAAGTAAATGAGTTTTATAATGTTTGATTTTGTTCTTTTTGGCATACCTTTGGACAGATGATTTCGGTATCCCTATAACAGATTTCATCTTTCTTACTGAATTAGGCGTATTTGGAGATTCAATGAAAGCAGCACATACGATTTCTTCATTTTCTATGTTGGAGGATCTATGGTATTTTTTTGTATTGACCCCGTTTCTAGTAGGATAGTCTTCCACTTACGAATAGATTTCCTTGACGGTGGAACTACACCTGGGTACCTTTCCCTAAAACACCGTATTGCTTCATAATCATTTTCAAAGGCAATAGCCCAGGAATAACATTTCACTTTTTGCTCAGTTGAAAACGGCATGGTACATAAGACACTTTACAATGCAACTTAATAACAAATGCCAATGTTTATTAACAAATATGTTCATTGTTGTGGATACACGCAGTTAGCTGATAGATTTAAAATAGTCTAAACAGCTGTAGCTGTTCCTATTCTAAATAAAAGTAGGTTTACCCTTAAAATACGATTGCTGATTTTGTTGTTTTTTGTTTTTCCACCATTTTGTTTGGATCAATCAGAATTAACTGATACTCAGGGGTATTTCGTTTACATATGTGCTAGTCACGACTGTAGAATTTCAAGTCTGTAGCGCGTTCTATACGTCTGTCATATCAATTCAAAAATAGGGACCTCTTCGTGGGACACTCGGTATATTAACTCATTGAAACTTATGCCCCAAAGAAAATATATTTCTTTGAGAGTGAACATGATGGTATTCAGGGATAACACACTCTACATTTACAAATTGGAAATGTATTAAAAATAAGTTATGTACAATTAATTGTAAATTAAATTCAACCCTATACCGACTAAATTGATCCTGTTGTGATATGTATAAGTAATATTGTTAATCCATCTTGGCTAAGAGAGTGACAGAGAGAGGAGGGAGAGATGGGGCGGAGGGGGGAGAGAGAGAGGGGATTGGAGAAAGAGAGAGAGAGAGAGGGGGAGAGAGAGAGAGAGATATTTACAAGTGCAAACGAAGTACCAACTAATATATTCAACGTCTTCTTGTAGCAGCTACCAACAGGAGAGATAAGGTACAATTAGGTTGATTGTCTTGCTGTGGGATTGGAACACACATTTCATTATCTTTTTGAGTTTCTCCTTACTTTAAATATACCATGATGGCGTCCGTCTAAACTTAAGAGTACCAAACTTTCTGCTTAGAAACCTCTATTCTCTAAAATTGTTCAAAGGCACCGGACCTCAAGTGGAGACTTTGTATAAGCCTCGATTTTGATATGTAAGCCACGAATTTACATGCGTAGGCCAAAGAGAAACTGTATTTATTCCATATGATCACAATTTCTTATTTTAAGTGCTTTCAAATATGTTTTTCTGCCACACTAAAGAAAGTACTAGGACAACATATGAAATTAGCTAGTGTGGATTTGCGGAACAATTGTTTATCTCACTTTCCAAGCTCCATAGTTATCTCACCAGACAATTCATTTGTTTGATAATCAGTTATAAAATGTTTAGTTCGCAAAACAGGACATAATAGTACATGCAAATATATTGAAGCCATGGAAAATCCTAAGTAATGATATTATATAAGTAATTCCACTTGTCTATTTTGTAATAAAGTTGCGAATAAGTTATCATTAAGCTGAGCATACTGGAAACGTTACCATCAAAATATTATCCGATCAAAATATATATTTATTAAGATATGTTTCCTTTAGTATCTTTGTTGTAGTGTAAACATAAATATATTATTATGACAGTCTAGCCGTGGACAGTGAGCTAACCACATGGACATTAAAATGTGCGAGCGTGTAATTTGTAATTGTGGAATCGTGTGTATAAGTGTTTTTAAGTGTGCTATGTGTTTTTATTTTTACTAATGACGAATGACAATGGTCCTTAAATTGATAATGGCTGAACAGACGAAACGACCGTCGTTGGACGTTTGAAATTAGACTATTGGACGGTAAGTTCAACAAGTTTACTTAATTATTAAAACCATGATCAAAATAATTTTTAATAAAATATGAGAAAAGATCTACTCGTTAATCTATAAAGATTCCCATTACAAAAATGTTTACGTAAATATAAATTATAAGATATTTAGGTCTGATGCTCCTACAAAACCATTTGGTACAAAATTACTTCTTTAACGTAATTTTATGATAAGATTACTAGATAATTCCATCAATTTTATAATTAATTAATTAGTCATAAAGAAAGGCGTAAATACTTTTATAAAAAGAGATAAACCGCATAATGCATTTATATGTTTAAGCATACTTGGAACAAGGAACTTTACTTACATAGATACATTAATTAAGTCTTTGCAGAGAATTTAAATTACTAATATATTGCACTGTTGAATTATTAACTTTAAAATTCATTTAAAGTGCGTAACAATTAACGAAAATTTACGGTAATTTGGAAAAAATTAATATAGTACAAAATATAATATTCTTTGAATAAGTAGGAAGTATAGGCTATAGAAACAAATTTAAATTAGTCATTGCAATTATTGAAACGAATTACAATCAATAAGTAATTTTAATTTCTTACTATACTTTGGTATATAGAAAGTATAGTGATCGCAAAAAATAGATTTTGAGATTTTTGTGGAAATATCCGTTTTGAGTCCAAAAATTGTTTTTTTACCAAATGTCTGTCTGTATGTGTGTACGTATGTATGTATACAAAGCTAGAGAGAAAACTATTTGATCCATTTCGATCAAATTTGCACCAAACATGTCAATTAGGCCCTGTATAGATGCACGAAAATAGGTTTTGAAAAAATTGTAAAACAACCCCCTTTTTGGCCAAAAACCCCCAAAAAATCTGTTATTTTTTTTTATAAAAAAACGGATCTTACGATTTCGATAAAATTTGGCTTATTTGTAGCCCTTCATGTACTCTACTATATACAAAATACCGTATCTTTATAACAATTCTCTTTTAGCTAATAATAATAACTGATTTTGGGGGGTTAATTTGGCCAAAAAGAGGGTTGTTTAAAAAAAATTAAAATTTAGTGCATCTATACAGGCTTAATTGATAATATGTTCGGTGCAAATTTATTCGAAATCGATCGAATAGTTTTCTCTCTAGATAATAATAATTATAATTATTAGTTACTCTCCTACTTTAATATAACCCCTTTCCTACTTTAATACAATTATGAAGTCACGGTGAATCTGTTTAATAATTTAAATATGTTTGTGAGAAAGTATGTGCCAGTTTCTGGTACCGTTTATTTATCAAGGTCTGAATAAAACAATACTTTAGATGTTGAAAAACATTTTCTGTAAACGTAAAAACAGTTAAACAAGAATAATAAGTAGATTGGAATTTACCTGTGATTGTGATAAGATTACTTTTTTAAATTTAAAAATTGTATTACGTATTGATAATATATTAAATAACATACATTGTTTGGTCAATAGTAATCTACTTTTCTAATTCAGTTGCTACATGTTTAATATAAACATACAAAATGATTGTTGACCCCCAATACTGTGGTCATTTGTATATATTTTTGTTTATGCTTGAATGTACTTGGAGACGGTTGCTTCAAATGTGCATAAACTGATTTTTAATTTGCACTTATTGCTTGTGTTCAAAACTTAAATCATTCATACAGATGAAGATGAAATTTGATGTATCATTTACAATGTTTAGTAGTTCGTTATTTAATATTCGTAAGTTTAAAATTTTGAATTAATACTCTTCATAATTAAGTATTTTACGAGTGCAAATTTGTACGAAATTTTATACAATATGTAAGATATGTAAACAATATTGTCTACCTTAATGGCCTGGGCAGCGAAACATGTAGTTACTAAACAATTAATTATAAAAATAGACTTCTTTTAAGTAATCAAAGTTATGTTATTTGCTTAATAAGTAGTATTAAGCCTTTACAATGAACAATTTATAAAACAAAAATTATAAATGTCCCTGTAATAGAACAACTATTTTAATAACGTACAATAAATCATGAAGCAAATGTAATTATTACAACTATTTATTTAATGTTATTAATGTAGTTAGAGGCATAAAGTGGTATAACGGATCTTCTATTTGCAGATTCGGTATTTTAAATAGTTGAAAAAAAAATGTTCATCACAGAACCAATTAAATAGTTAATCGAAACTGTAGACACTAAACAAACAATTATTTTAATATTTTTTGTGGAACTGAACACAAAATCACTATTCACGGAAACTCAATAATTTGTGAAAAATAATAATTTCAAAGTCATTGTAATATCTTTCACGTTCCCTACAAACAAAATAAATAAATCTTAATGCTTACAAAATGATTTTGTAAAGTCAGTAAATCAGCTCGGTTTGGAAGCAAACAAAACTTTTTTATGTTATGTCAATATAATGAAACTTTGGGAACTTGCATATTTATATATTTGGTAATAATGTTTAACGAACTTGCACAAAATAAAAAAATAAAATTATCAGTCCATTTAAATAAATTATAATGTTTTAATTAGAATTAGTTACTTCATAAAATACAATTTTACTATGTACATTTTTTAACTTAATGCTATTGGCGTTGAACAATTAATTGCATCTCAACACCAAAATTATGTTTTTAAATTACTACAGAAGGTCCATAATTTTAATTTAATGATCTTGGTAATTATTATTATCACTACTTTCACAACAACTTACAAAATTGTATACTATCCATTTTACGCTAACAAATAATGATTTTGAAATGTATCTTTACTTTCATTTAAACAGATTTAAGCCGTAGCATGTAAAGAACTCTCAATCCTGTTATTTTAAAAGCGAACTCTAAATAACTGGAAGTAGGATCAAAGGATTCCTTATGGAGGCGATAAATCCCCTAATGATCACCATTCCTCAGAAAGAAGCTTTCACTCTTAAACCAGCTCTTACAAAAATCCTATTACAAAATTTAAATAAAGATGTACCCACTGAATCAATATAGACCAAATATGTTATTAAAACTTTTATTTATCACGAAATTATAACTTTATATTCTTTACTCTTTCCTAAATAGTGTTTTTCAAATCACTTTTATGGTAACTTAGTCCAGTACACATTAAAAAATATTACAATATATGAAAGCAGATTGGAAAAAATACATAGAAAAAATTAGGTATGTGCAATCAATATTGTAATTTTTATCAATGTTTTCCTTTACACTCTATCATAGGTGGATTATTGGCTGTGCCAATAATATGAATAATTGTTTAATCACTTCACTTTTATTATAACAGTAGTTTGTCAACTGTTACAATATATTGTCTAATGAAATTCGCATTTTTGAATTAAACTAAATCTACTAAATACTTAAATTGATAGATTTTATATACTCATAATTTTCTCTTGATGCCGTTATACTAAATATGTCTAATAATTAAATCCTGTGTAATAAGATAACGGAACAGCGATTAGTGTATCGTTCTGGGTTCGACTTCAGTTTTTATTGATTTAGTTTTTCCTTGTTTCAATCCACTCACCAGTTTTATTACTTACATTTAAAAAAAGAAAAGTTACTAAACAAAACAAAATGATCATAAATGAAATACAATGTATTTAAATACTTTCATAAAAATAATACTCTAAAATCAAATAAATACGATTGTTTACTCTTAAAAGATAGTAGAATATAACAAAAAATTACATTGTATCACAAGATGAAAATAAAAAAAAATTACATTAAAAGTAGAACATACATAATTAGATGCTTTAGTTATAACAACTACCACTGACAAACTAAGTGAATAATAAATAAGACAACGTTACTGTTATAACCAACGAATACATTAAATAACTTATAATTAACAGCTAGTCACCAAAAGCAATTAAACCTGCCTGAACGATTTGACCCCTTCACAAATACAAGCAAGCTTATTACACAGTTTAAACAAGAGTTGTTCATATGTTGGTAGTATAATATAATAATAAACAAGTCAATGCTAATGTTATAACCAACTAATACATAAAGTAACATACAATTATTAACAACTAGTCATCAAAATGAATTAAACCTGCCTGAACCATTTTAACATTCACAAAAACAAGAAAGCTTATTAAAGAGTTTAAATAATAAGTGTTGTGTCAATGTCGGTAGTATAATATAATAATAAATATG